>LBNU01037500.1:0-26647 GCA_014162995.1 Artemisia annua | reverse complement strand
AGAGATTTTACCTGCTTTCATAAAATATAAAAATATAAAAAGAATTTTTCCTCCACCCTTAGACCTAGATTAGAGTAGCCTTTAGCCTAACGAACACTATTCCCTGCGAGAGAACGATCAATCCCCCGGTACTTGCCACTACACTATACTACATCGGTCAGGTACACTGCCTGGTGGGGATTGCAAGCTTCTCGAGATCCCTCGAGAGGTAAAACGTAGTGCGTGTTGCAATCCACGCGCATCACAAGCAAACACACACTAAACTTTAGACACACATATTAACTTACGTGACCATATGTATCAAATTTTCGTTACACTTAATCATGTTTCTATTGTTTAGTGTGACCATATATGACATTTGGTCACACTCTTCAAGTGTGTGACATATATTTGTCACTATTAAATGCATATCGTGACTAACGCTTCAAATTTACTTTTCAGTTGTCACACATTTCAAACGCTATCTGGCTAAATATTCAACAAAGAATAGCAGTCACGTTTAAATAATGTGTGACAAACTTGACTATATAATTTAGCCACATACACAATTACTTCATGTGACCATATATCTATTTTGGTCACACTGTTCAATTGTGCGACATATATTTGTCACATATGTATATATATAGTGTGACTAATGTTTCAAGGTGACTTGTATCTGTCACACGTCCCGAATTAAATGTGACTAAATAATCGAAAAATATTTACCAGTTACCCTCTAGTCACATAAATACACAAATGTGTGACATATATTTTCCGAAATGGTCACGCATGTCAGATCAAGTGTGGCTGTTTATTTTATTCTCGAACATTTAGTCACGTAAATATGTTACAGTGTGACAGTTCAAAATCGAGCATGTGTGACGAAAGGCCATATCTGTACTAATGTTAAGTTAAATATCGTATCACTCACTGAAAAAAGAAGAAAAGGGGCTCGCGCGATCTGTAAACAGAAGTACCAGATAACAAATAAAAAAGAAGAAAGGCGCGTCAAAATGATATTTTACCCCAATCTGGTTTTCTTCCTTCTCTGTTTTTGGTAAGTTACTTTTGCTATTCTTCTTCAAAACTCAATGGAACTATAAAAGCATATAAGTTCTTCATTTAACTTTGCTTATGAGGTGAGTGTTGCACAATTGGAAAACCTAGCATATTTTTAAGTTACAGTTCGGGAGCCGACTCTGCCCCAGAGTGAAGTCTAACATATTTTTGTTACAAAGTTAAACACTTGTTTGTTTCTGAAAGTTAATCTAACAAACTCATTAATTTTACACATTCCATGCAACCACCGCTGTTACGGGCCTAACATGTCTATTACTTTGCTATTAACTGTGACAAGGGATCTTACGGAAATCTTCACTCGAATACAAAAGAAATGACAAGACACATGTAAGAATGGTGAAAAATAAGATGAGTTGACGATCCTTTATGTACTTACACAGTGGCGGCCCTGAGGATTTGAATACCCAGTGCGAGCCAAGAAAAAAATGCCCCTAACTCTTAGCAAATTTTCTTTTTTTGTAAATGATAACTAATGTTATAACAATTAATTATATCTATAACAAAATCATAGTATTAAAAATACATACCATAGTAGTTAACCGATGATTCGTGAAGTTCTCCTAGCATTCTTCATAGCAAATTGGTTGATTAGCTCTTCACAGTTTAAAAAATTTCCAAAAATTTGTGCCCCATTCGAAAATGTGCCCTGTGCGGGAATCGGGTTTGCACCCCCTCCGGGCCTCCCCTGTACTTACACATTTAACTTATTTGTAAACAAGTGGTGTCGTCGTGTCGATCTATTGCATTGTTGTTAATTACTATTTGGTTACTTGCTAACCATGCTGAATATACTCAAATGTTTTAATTTTGGTCGTTTTTTTGAAAAAGGTTAATATGAATTTGTTTGACTCTGAATCACGTGGTGAAAGTACTACCATCAGATTAACCTAATTTCACTATTTCATAATTAAAAATTCAAATCCAAACTTATTAGTTAATATCAACATCAACAGACAACAGCAACAACACGTACAATCCAGTAATCAATAAATGAAATGACAGAAAACAAATTACTCCCTCCGTCCTAAAAAAAAGTGTCTACCTTACTATTTGTTTTGTTCTAAAATAAGTGTTCAGTTTTTATATATGGATAATAATTATTACTAGTTTGTCGACTTTACCATTTTAATCAAAACTTACATTAATTACTCATTTTTTATCTCTATATAAACTATGAGGGTAAAAATGACTTTTTATCTGTCACAACTAGCATTAATTACTAGTTTCTCCACTTTTTATTTGTGGACTCTCTTTTTGGGACGGAGGGGGTATAAAATATTCATTGGCAAATGCAACAATGAAGAAATTGAAATCTGGGGAACTGGGAACGATCTTTGACATTTGTGGCCATCGTTTGGTTGAGAATTTGGTAAATCAATTATTTAAAGAAATGCATGATTCTCGTTTTATGTAGATTGGCGACCCTTGCGGCCGGTAGTTGCCTTATGTAACAAACCTCTGTCAATGATTTTATTAGTGTTTGTATTAGTTTATACTAGCAAGTAACCAGCACGTTGTGACAGCAGCTATCATGTAATTAAAATTACCGACAAACAATGTCCCGTTTTTCATGATAATAACTTTATAATCAACGATAGGTTGAGATAGCATTAATTAATAACGACCTATTTCATATTAAAAAAAACAGGGTTCCCACACTACACCATGCAGCGGTGCTAGGAACAAAGCGGTACATGTGGCAAGAAGTAGTGAGTTGGTGTTTGTCATTTTGTATTATAAAAGAAAGAAGAAGAAAGAAGAAGAAGAAAATTCTCCTAAAATTTTTGAGGTAGGTGTGAAGACAATTCTCCTAAAATTTTGTTTTAGTTAAACGCAAAAACTATCTTTTCACTTCTGTTTTATACACTAATTTTTATTTATTTATTTATTTTTTTTTCGTTTTCCAAATTTAATAATGAATATCAAAAATGTAATAATAAGCGTTCTCCAAATCACATGGTCATTTAAAGTGCATTGACATGGTTCAACATTAAAACATGACCATTGTTTGTGTGTGTTTTATTAACTCAGTAGAATAAGTAATAACATATGTAATTATTTCCCACACATTTCATTTGTAGTTTTATCACTTTATGTAAGTTTCTTTTGGCTTATTTTTGTGTGTATTGTTTTGTTGATGTAGTTGATTCCTTCGTGAAAAAAGAGGTGTAAAGTTGATAATTGGTGTTTAAATGAGGTTTAAAGACATTTAATATGAATTGGAAGAATATGTGTCTTGAAAATTATGCTTTGGGTGCTTGTACAACTTGCTTTAGAATATACTATCACTTTATATTTTAGTTTGTAAAATTTTAAAAAGAATCGTGGAGAGAGATACAATTCTTCTATATATGTGATAAAAGGTTGCCCACAACAGAATAAATTCAGTGATGGAAGGTGATGATATCTTACTAGTATTATATAAAAAGACCCATTTCTAATTGCAGGCTCCCAAAAAATTGACACGTACGCAAGTATATCTTATATACTATTATATAAAAAGACCCATTTCTAATTGTAGGCTCCCAAAAAATTGACACGTACGCAACTATATGATTGACATATATGACCTTCTTTCTTGCTTCTTTTTTACTTTCTCTTTGACAGACATGTAAAGCTTCAACGAAGATTTTTCAGGTATGTACTTTATTAAATAACTGTAGTTTGTATTTTCTCTGTAGCTTCCAACAATCTTGTTTGTAGTGTTTATAAGTAGGGTTTAAAGACATGATGTGATCTTTCTGGTTATTTAGGCACATGGAGCTGCTCGTGATGCTTTATGGACATTTGCTTTTGTCTAGATGCAACAAATATTGTTTAAACTTTTAAGGCCAAAGCAAGAAGGGTTAAACTTTTAAGGCCCAAGCAAGAAGGGAAAAGGGCAACGGGGTTTCAAGAAGCAAAAAAGAGATGAGCAATGAACAGGCAAAAAGAACCCGAGCCATAAAATATGCAAAAGGTGAAGTTTTGCTATTGTCATATACGTGTTCCTTTCTTGTGGTTTTCTGTTGGCGTTTTGGAAAAAATGTGTAGGCTAATCAAGGAATTGAGGTGAGATAAATTGTAACCTTTTCTTTATTATGTAATTTTTTTCATTTCGAGAATAACTTCTTAAGCTTTTGTTGCAATTGTCAATCCTTCTACTAGAAATATTATTATTTTTTTTTTAGTTTGTACTCCGTAGTTGTTAGTGAGTGAGTGAGTCTCACAAAGGTCAAATTATGCTATACAAGAATGATTTTTTTTAGTAAAGCACGATTAAAACTGAAAGCTTCCAATATAATTTGTTCTTTATTAGAATCGGTGGACTGGGTTTTCCCAATCACTAAATCATAAGAATATAATCTTATATGTATTGTATGTGAAAAAGTTGGACACCGCTAGATCTCAAATTATAGTTTTGTGTATCTAATTTTTTTCAGAGAAGTATGTTTCTCTTCTACTTTGAAACAGCAATGAAGATGTACAAAAGTACGTGTATCAGATTTTCTAATGTACTCCAATGCTACCTTTAATTTTTAGATGACTTATGTTACCTAAAGATAGGTTTATTTTAAGTACATGTTGTTTGACATTAGTAATCTAAGCAATGTAGGTTTATATTCATGAATTCATCTACATTTTTATGTTAGGGTGTGTTTTGTTTGTAGAGGGGTTTGGAGTGAGATTTGGATTAGGAAAGAGTTCGATCGATTAGATGTATGAGTTATTACATGGAGGAAAGTATGTACGTAAATAAAAATAATGTATGCATACTCAATAGCTATATAGAGTGTGAAATTAGGTAAGTCAAAATAATGCATTTTCAAAGGTGGCAGGGTATGGAGCTTGAGGTAGGTAAGACCCTAAAGAGGACAATATGATATGATACATGACTTTTTATCTCATCTCATTTGTTATTATTGTTTTCTATAATAGAATTAACAATATTTTGATTTTACTTAAAAATTAGACATATCTATTGAATGTGTGGAGTTTGTAAAACTTATCAAAATTAATATTATCAAGGCTTTACGGTTATATCTTTGTCACATGCTAGAAAAGTACTTTGGTATATGTTTACTTCATCAAACACAGTAGGAGTTGATATGCTAACAGCAAAAGCTTGTTAAAGTGCAATCTATTTAAAATTAATCGTAAAGGCCCTTTAAAAAAAGAATTAATCGTAAAGATAATGTTAAAAGACGAAATATCAATGAATAAGTGATAATCGCTAAGAATATGTGACGTAGTTTCTGCTTGAAAAATAGAAAGTAAACTCGTTAAGCTTGCAGCAATGACAATGTACACATTTAAGCCTGACTTTCAAAGAGAATTTATGGCATCATTGTCATGTAACTTATGTCAAAGATTAAAATCTTATTTCGAAATGATCATTGTCATCTTTTAAAACATCAACTTAGATTATATTGGGCCGCGCTAAGCACGGCCGTTAAAACTTCTTAGTATGGTACTCTAATAAAGTAATCATAAGGAAGGAGAGGTAGTGATGTATGAAAAGAAATCAACATATTTTGAAGATTTGGTCGTGTTTCTCATGCGATGATGAAACATATTAGTTTCATAATACTCCCTTGAACTAACATGCATATCACAATATATACACTTATAGTGTTGTTAGAGTTTTGTTAACTTTTGTATTTGTATTTATTAAATTGTTAGGTTTTTTTTTGGTTGATTGGTTTGTACAACATGCTTAATTATTTGTATTGCTTAATTTTGTTAATTTAGGAATGTCTTAGATCGGGGGGTTTTTTTTTTCCTCTCTCTTTTGTGAATTAAGTGGCTTTAAGAAAGAGTGTCTTATTTAGCCTCTTAAAGGAGAAAGAAAGCCTTTTGTAAGTCTCCCAAATAAGTGGGTGCAAGAGTTTTGGACCCATAATCATCCCCAATTAGAGGAAAGTAAATAGCCCCTTAGTCTCATTATAACTACTTTATATTTGTCTTAGTCGGTGGATTAAAAAAAAAACGTTTTTTACTCGCTTCTAATAAACAAATATTTTCTTCATCTTTGCTATAGTAACCCCACTTCCGATTCTATAATCTTCTCTAATCCTTTTGTCTTTCTCACACTGTCATGATTACCATCGTTATTATCTTCGGTGAATCGCACACATACACTTGCTGAAGTCGATGGATAAAAAAAACGTTTTTCCCTCTTTGCTACAAAAACCTCCGGTTAGTCCCACATGTGTCTTCTATTTGATTATGTGTTTCGTTCACGTTTAACACGCACGCAAGCCAGATTCGGCACTCATTGTTACTCTTCTTTGATGTTTTTTTTTTTTTTTTTTTTTTTTTTTTTTTTTTTTTTTTTTTTTTTTTTTTTTTTTTTTTTTTTTTTTTTTGATGATGAAAAGGTACAAACTTCAAACTAGGGTTTTATTATAAATTGGGGATTTTGTTAATTTATGATCTTCTTTATAGATTTTAGTGTCTTAAAGTGATTGAGGTTAGGCATGGAAATGGTGCAAGCTTTATAAATCTACGTTTCTTTTTTTGGTTGGAAACTGATTTTTATAACTTTTTTAGATGGCTTTTGTTGTTTTGTTAGATGATAATGAGGCTGGTATCCATTGTGAGAGGCTGTTGTGATGTAGCTCCGTGGGTTCGTATAAAGCTGTGATTGTCCTTTGATGCGTGTGCATATCGTTGTAGGTTTAGATTATATTATCAACTTTTAAATTTATATTTAGCCGACTTATCCTATAACACACACTAACGAGCAGTGAACCCGATCAATGTAGCTAGTTGGTAAGTAGAGTATCAATCACCAAGAGTGGAACGTTAACACCTAGATATCTATCAATATTTTAATCCTAAGTTAATTATAATGTCCTAATCTAACGCAAGGGGGGTTTTCAGCCTGAGAGACTGGCACGATGAGTAGATTAAGTAAAAGTGTTGGTCCCTTTTACCCAGTTAAGTTAACTATGAAGTTAATCTAACCGTGCATTATGGCATAATGATGTAGTGAGGTTCTTTGATAAAACAAGATATAAGAATAAAACTTAAATCAAAACACAAGGTAATTTTCAACGTTTAATTCTTATTAGAAATGAATCAAAGAATTATATCCAAGTGTTTTGCGGAATAAACACTTGGGATTGAAATGACAAGTATGGTGTGTTTCTCCTCACTAAACTTAAGCTAAGCTTAAGTGACAACTAAGGTACAACCGAGCTATCTCGAGTACAAGTATGTTCTTTGGAGGAGAAAAGGGTTTGTGAATGTCTAAGCATTAATTGCACAAACTTAACCTTTTCTCCTCTTTATGATCCTATTTATACACAAGTATAATACATACTATTGTCCAATGGATTAAAGACTTCTAAAGATAAATCTTTAGAAGATCTTGTTCACTGTTGAAGGCAACCCATATTGGGTTAGAAGACAGATTAACCTTTTTAGGATTAGGTTGGATTGTAGCCAAATAAGGAAAGTTTGACTTATAAAGTGATAAAGCACTTTATTGGAACAGTTCAAACTTTCCCTCCCAATCCCGCCTATTCTTCAGTCTTCAGGTAGCTTTCTTCAGTCTTCATAGTTGGTGAGGAGACTTGGGGATTCAGTGAGCTATTGTCATCACTCACTGAATCCATCATCTTCTTCTTTGGCTTAGATGCCATTCACTGAGAGTCCGCCTCACTGAATGGAAAACCTTTCTTCGTTAGGCTTGTTCTAAACATCCTGAAGATGACTCACTGAATGACTGTTCACTCAGTGACTTGATTATGTTTAAGGGAATCCAACACTTAGGTGATTTTATGTTCAAATCCTAGTTAAGGAAAGCTTGGGTACTTTCAGTGACCCAACAGTCTCCCCCTATTTGGATATACAAATAGCCTAAGTGTTCTATGGATCAGTGTGAGTGAGCAAAGTGTCTTCTTCTCACACTGAACGTATCTAAGTAATATTAGGACACTGATTAAACAAAATCATTACTTCATTAATCATTATTACATTCCTAAAATTGACAAAAGATACAAAAGATAGGTGTTGTTGCAGATTTAGATGTTGAGCTTGTAGCCAAGAGCTTCAAGCTTGGTTCTCTTTGACTTCAGCAAGTTCTTCTCAGGATGTCCTTCAATCTTGGCTCTCAGGTCTTTGCAGAACCTTGCATTCTCAGCAGTCTTAATTGGAGAAGCCATCATGAAGTACATGAGCATAGCCTTTACCCCAGCATTATCAATGTCTGACCATCTCTGGAAGGAAGGATTGCCAAATTCATCAGTGAAGCACAGTCCTCTTTCAGGTTGTTCAAGGACATGGTTATTCATGAAGTTGACTCCTTCAGGAAGTTCTCTATTACAATCCAAGCCAGGAACCTTGATTTCAGGTTCAGTGTCCACTCTCTTCCTTTTCCTTAGAGTGGACTTAGATGGGGCGGCCTGAATGGCTTGTACTGAAGGTGGCATTTGGGAGGGAATCCCAAGTTCTTCATGTTTCAGGGCTAGATTATGATAGCGGGCTTCAAGGGACTTCATCAGTTTTGGGACCACTACATTGTTCTTCTTTGTGATGATTGGAGCTAGTTCATCGAGCTCAGTGATCCCGAAGTCAGTGATCTTGAATGGATCATGCACCTTGAAGTTTCTTTTGTCCTGGCCCCTGAAGATGGTAAGTACTGCAGGATTTGATTTCACATGGATTTTAACATCAGTGATGGTTTCTGGATTTAATCTCTGTGTCATAATCCAAGTGTATCTATCAATGTTCTTTTGTCTATTCTCTGCAGCTCGTTTCAGTTTAGCCTCCTTCTTTTGTTTCAAGGCTAACAAGGCAGCATCCTGAGCTTGTTTGAACTTTTCACCCCCTTCCCTCTTCTCCAAGTCTTTAGGATTCAGCCCAAGAGATTTTCCTTCTTCATTGACAATCTCAATGAGAGTTTGCTTACTGATCCTCTCCTCTTCAGTCGCCAGTCTTATCCTTTCCTCTCTATCCAGATGAGCTTGAATATCAGCTTCAGTGAGATAGTAAATTTCACCGTTGATTTCATAAGGGATCTTTTCATCAGGTTCAGGCCTTACATCTTTGGAAGCAGGAACAAGCTTCCTAGTTTGTTCAGGTTCTGTTGTTGTCATGATGCCTTTACCCTTATCTTGCTGGCTGTTGAGAGGAGGTTGGTAGGATGAGATTGGAGATGCCTGAATTATGCGCTCCCCCTCAGTGTGAGAAGGAGTTTCTTCTGAAGCAACCTGAGTGACAAGATGACTGGTGGATGTCTCAGGAACTTCAGTGGCATGCGACTCAGTGACATTGGGAGCTGCTTCAGTGACATTCTCCCCCTCAACTGTTGCCGGAGCTTCAGTGAGAGCAAGAGTTGGTGTGGCCACTGAAGTAGAAGGGCCTGAGGACTCCTTGAAGGCCTTGAAGATCTCAGACATCATGGATTTGATCTCTGAAGTGTCTTGTTGGATGGCAGACACTTTTTCTTCAAGGAGAGCCTGAGAACTTTCGATGGCCGTCATTCGAGAACCAAGAGACCAGGCCACTGAGCTAGAGGATTGAGCCCAGTTAGCCACATCCTGATTCAGGCTGGTGAAGGAAGACTGTATGCTGGAGACTGAAGCGTTGAGGGACTGAAGGTCCAAAGATTGCAGCAAGGTGACCAATTCAGGAAAACTTGCCGATTGCTGAACAAATATATCCGAAGCCTGAAGGAGCTTCTGAGTGAGTTCAGGATCTTCTTTGACCAAGGCTTCAATGTTTTCGACTTTGGGAGTGAGTTGGTTGAAGGATTCAACAAACTTGTTCATGTGTGAAACCAAGGTCGTCAGGTGGTGGTCAATGCTGGAGTTCTGTTCCCTGACATTGTCATGAAATTCTTCGACAGATTCTTTGAGATTGCAGTAGTGGACTGCTTGTTCAGTGTGTAAGTCGAAGACTTCATCAGTGACCCCACGGAACAAGGCATTGGTTGCCTTCTTCAAGAACCTAACCATTTTGCGGCCAGTGAGAGGAACGGAGTCATCTTTCTCATCCACTGATTCAGTGTGTTCAGCTTCAGGTTGTGATTCCGCGGCAATGTGGGATGGAGACTGAGGAGTTGGTTCAGTGTTTTCAATGGTTTGATCAGCAGTCTCTATATCATCCCCAGCTTCAAAAAGTTCCTCATCACTGCACTTGGTTATTTCATCATCATCAGAATCCAGCATAGCCTGAAAAGTAGCCATTGAGTCAATCTGCAACAAAGGAATAACCAGCTCCTCTTCATAAGAAGATTTGCTTTTGGTGTGGTCAGGGCCTGACCCCTCAATTCCAGTGGATTGGGTTTTATCCACCTGGTCCTTAGGGTCAGTCCCTGAGGAATGCGCAACTCCATGAGGGGGTGTAGGTTCCATATCAGTGGGTGGTTTGTTTCCCCCTGAGTCTTTGTCCCCTGATGTCCCTTCAGGCACTGGTGGGTTTTGGCCCGTGCCATCACTAGGAACGGTGGAAGGCGCTCCCCTACTAGCGGGTTGTGTATTTCCCTCTAGATCTTGGGGAGTAGTAGTTGGGACCAAGGGCACTGACTGTGATGTATCAGTGTCCTTCGTTGTCACCGGGGGTGTTGAAGCCTGGCCCTTGGGTGTCTGATCAGTCTGGGGTCTTTTGTGCCTTTTAGGCTGTGTCCCTGAAGTCTTAGGGCCCTGTGCCTTTGGGTTGGTTTTTGGCACAGTCTTAGACTTCCCTCTTTTCTTAGAAGGGAGAGGTGGAGACACTGAATTCCTCAGGTTGTTTACAGCAACCATCCGATCCGTCAATTCAATGTTTGAGACTGAGGATGGGTCTTTTAAAAAATTTTGTGAACTCAGGATGGCAGGTAAAGAGCCAAGGTGAAAATCCTGAGTATAATCACAACCCAGTAACCTTTGTAAAGCACATGAAAGGAATCTAGGATAGGAGACATAGTCAATCCTAGAATCCTTCAGCAGCTTGGTTACGAGATCACTGTAAATGATCTCTCCAATGTCGACATTGACTCCTGTCATCAGGCAATAAGACATCATCAACTGCATAGAATTAATCTGTTCAGTTGATGAGTGATTTCCGCCGAGGACCTGAATCACAAAGGTGAACAGGATCCTCCAAGCCGCGGGAAAGGAGTTCTTGGTGACAGGAGTTTTGTCCAAGTTTTCAGGTTTCAGAGCTATTCTTTTCAGCCCCATTTTAACCACATCAGGGTGTGGGGCTTCAGTGTAAATTCCATTGTTGTAATCCAGCCCTGTTGAGGAGCAAAAAGTTTGAAAATCCAGTGTAAACCTTTTTGTCCCATTTAAAACTGAAAAACTGATAAGGTATTCCTTGAGAGGTCGTTGTACATCCTTATCAGTGGGAGGTGACGGGTCATAGGCCATTGCAGTTGCCCACAACTCCCTGAGGTAGTTGTGGTACTGAAAGTAGGGTGTAGAGGTGAAGGCGTCAAGTTTTCCTACTATCGACCAGGCATCTTATTTGTATATGTTTTCTATATGTATACGTATGTGCCATTCGCTCCTTTGTTTAAAAATTTTACATGCTCATTTCCCTATCTACTTTTGGCTTTCTACTTCAAAGCCCGACCCAATGAGTTTATTTAATCGATCTCATTTTCTATCTCTCCTCAGTCTCTTTTGTACTCGTAATTGGTAGTCTCTACCTCAATTAACTGATAACCAAATTTGTCTACCTCAATATATTACGTGTGTGTGTATATATATATATATATATATATATATATATATATATATATATATATATATATATATATATATATATATATATATATATATATGTCATCTGGTTCTTTGTTGTTTGTCCACTGAAATTTCTTTATCTATAAATGGGAAAAAGTATCGGTTTCTACATTTTTATTACTAGTATGTGGATCGACTAAATTTTATGTTCTTTTTGCTATTGTTGTGTTGCAAAATTACAAAATGATTATTTTCATAAACATGTTTAAGTAAAAAAAAAAAAAAATGTCTACCANTTAAAAAAAAAAAAAAAAAAAAAATGTCTACCAACATTAATTATAGATTGTATGTGCCTATTGACAAGAACCATATATTTAGAGGAAATATATATTCTGATGTATTATTTGTGAAGTTTTGAGATTACGTTTTCAATTATATATTAACATTTCCAAACATGATTTCAACAAATTTAACTAAGGTAAATAGGTTTTGATTGGTTATATATTAAAATTAAACGACTTCATATTTAAAAATGTTTTTATCCATGACAACCTAAACGGACATAGTTATTAAAATCCTTTTATTAAATGACATAAAAACTGACCAAACAATAATCAAGCATGTCATAAAAGAATTTGGTCTCATTCTTTTGTAGGAGTCTAAGAACATTATGCAACAAGTTGTTATTTGTGTTAATACTAGTTTAAATCATCTACTATACTTCTTTTTGTCAAATTTCATACTTAATTTAGGCTCTTAACTTTTAGGTGTAACTTTCATATTTCATTGATAAAATCTTACGAGAGAATTCACACATGTTCATGTTAATGAGCTAAACTTATCAACAGTTAAAATTATAATGCATATCCATTGAGCTAAACTTATACAACCACTGAATCACACAATTAAGTTACATGTAATCCTGCTATTTACATAACTAAGAATGATCTCTATTCTGCCTAATCCTCCTTGGGTTATGCATAAAAAATAAATAAATAAATAAATAAATAAATAAAAAAAATAAAAAAAAAATAACAACAACAACAACAATTGTGAATGTACTACAGCACATGTCATCACAGACCATTGTTACTTGAGATCTTCTTCATTTTGTTCACGTACACTAGCCACTTTCATCCTCCACTAGTGAGGTCTAACTTATCTATAGTTACAAAAAGTTCTAACACTTGTTTATTATGAAATTTAAACTTAAAAGCTCATTGATTTTACACATCGCAACCGCCACCACAGCCCGTCGGATTTTTGTTATTTACGTTTGGTAGGTCTTTTTTTTAGTTGTTGAATTGTTATAAATGATCCATGAATGTTGGCCACTCGTCTATTTTGGGAGAACCTGAAATTAGTATACCTGATCCATACGAATTATTGATCCATACGAATTATTGAGATAAGAAATATTAATATTAAATATATTCATTAATACTAATCCATCAATGAAAGATTTTGAAATCTGGATAACGATCTTTGACATTTCTGGCCTTTGTACGTCCCTTTTGTCTCGTTGAGCATCTGGTAGCTTCTAGCCTTCTACAATCAATATTTACAAAATGTTATTAGTTTTAGACTCTCGGTTTGATTTATTTATAGAAAGGCATGATTCTCGTCTTTTTTTTAGAACAGCGGCATATTATTAACTAGCAAAAGCTAGAAACACGAACACTTACAAAGAAACAATGTTTACAATGAGATTATCTAACTAACCTACCCAACTAAAGCTCAACTTAAGATTTCTAGATGAAATCCACAAAAATGATTGATAAACTATAGAGTCCCAAAGAGTCGCCTTCTTCGGTTTAGAAGTAGAAAAAAGCAATGCATTGCGAAAATTCCATATAGACCACAACATCGTATCTGCAATCCCTCCAAGAATGTATCTAGACGTCTTCGTTTTAATTATGCAATCCCTCCATCGTATCTGCATGATTCTCGTTTTAATTATGTGATTTATGTAGATTGGCAAACCTTTGCGTATCCGTGACCATCTTATTTGGCGAATTTCTGTCAGCCTCTTCGATGTCTTCAGATTGTTAAGAAAGAAAGAAAGATTAAGAGTAAAGTAGATAAACAATTGATAATGATTTGAAATATCGTAGTTCGTTATAATATTTATCTGAGACATTATTATATCCGAATCAGACCAGATTTGATAATACGTGAAACATCTTTTATCTTTTACACAACGGATTTGACATTTGTCCTCGCAACAGAAAGTAAAGTTATACAAAATAGTAAAGGCATATGCGATTTTGATTCTACCATGAAAAAATGTGACGAAAAACACCTAACAGATAAGATGTGTATCACAAGAACCATTATTTAACATAAATGGTCTCATTAATCACACATTCACAACCAATAACTAGACATATATGATTTGGAAGAATTTAATCATACTTAGCCTAAATGGTTGTTCGGGTCTAACCCGAAATTCACGGGTCAACCCATGATCATAATAGATACTAATAAAGTCTATAGATAGACTAGTTGTAGTAATACCTCATGGTATGTGTTAATTTACACATACCTTTTTACCTAAATAACGGACAAAATTGAACAAAAACCTACCTTAAATGCCAAAAATATGTTGTTTTTGTGTTTTTAATTGTGCAGGTACGGATATGTGAAAATGGGACAAAAATCACGAGAAATTAACAAACACGAGCACGGGAAATGAAAAGAGCGTGAAGAGCCGAGGCCGGGGAAGGATTTTTCGATCGTTGATCACAAATATGCTCAAATTGTCAATAAGGGTCCTTGAAGAATAACAAAATGGCAAGAAAGGCCCTTGGATTGTATTTTAGAAGAATGGCAAAATCAGCCCTTGAAGTTTGCAAAAGTGTCAAATTTATCCAAAAACTTATTACTACTTACACTAAACCTTTAACCCATAAACCCACCAAGGCCAACTTTACTTATAATCCACAAACCCAAAACAACCCCACAACCCAATCTTACCTTAAAATTATCCTAGCCCAAATCACCCTTAAAACACACCCGGTCCACCAATTTCTTTTAACCTGAGAAACCAAACCTACTCTTTTTATTTATTAAACCCGGTCAACGAAACATGGTCAAAATAATAAAAACTAAACAAACGCGCCCTTTTCTTGTGATTTCACTGTTTATCACCTCTCCCCCATTTACCCACCTCAGCATCAAATTAACCCATACTTAAGTACAAACTTCTAGAACCTGACAACGTGGCAGAGCGTCTGACATAGAGAATGCCACCCTGGCAATCCCCAGAAGTTTGATTGGTTGAAATATGTGGAAACAAGATCCAAGGGTTAAGATTGTAGCTTATGATTGAAGTAACAAAATGGAAGGCTGTGATTAGATGAAAAAAGATTCAGGAAGCCCTAAGGAGCACCTCCATTGGCTATAAAAGCCCCCTCACACTCACAAATTCGGACCTGTTAGGAGTAGGAGTAGTCATAGCTTTAGTATAGTAGCTTTAGTAAAATTTTTAGCTTAATTTCACTTTTTTTTAGCTTATTGTATTCTCTAAAATTCCTTTTGTAACTCCTTTTTACTATTAATACAAATCAGCCTTTATTTTCAATCCTAGTATAAGTTTATTTTAAAGCTTTCAATTATGTTCTCTTATGGTTAAATGATTGTTTTAAGCTTCTATTTCTGTTCTAAAGCTCATTTAAGTTCAATCTATAGCTTATGTGAGTTTACTAGTGTTAATTTTGTTTTAATTGAAACAAAAGCCAAAAGTCAACAAAAAAAGTCAAAGTAGCACTTCAATAAATACTTGAGCTTAACCAGAGATGATGATGAAGCCATAGGTTCCTTTTAGACTCATTTGATGATCTTCAGCTCCTCATCCTTTTTCTCTACTTGTTAAATAAGCTGGACCTCATTGTAAGTGTTGTTTTCATTTTCATTTTCTTCTTATTAGCTTATTTCTGCTCAATCAGTGTTTATTTGTCTTTTATCTGCTTATTTGATCTAATTTAGCTTAATTGCTTGCTTACTTTCCTGTTTGCTTTTGCTTTTGCTCATTGTTTTTTATCTTGCATTTTTAAGGTCATAATAGCCTTATTACATTGCTTATTTTTAAGTCATCAATATTGTTATATTCATCATAGAGTATTAGTAGTTGGTTTTGCATTAGTAGCATTGCTTAAATCTCATTAAAAAGCCATCAAAATAAAAAACAGTTAGTCACTTAAGGACTGTTTGGCACAGTGAACATTTGTGAGTTTAATACCATTTTGACCATTTGCTTATATTGGTTTGGCTTCCATTTGATAGTAGTAGCATGTTTTAAGTCATAGTCAGCATTTTAATATAGTTTGGTAGAAATTGAACTAGCTTTCCGAAAGTGATTTTACATAACTGTTTCAATAAATAGATTTTGCATAAACTGTGAACTTTGTATTTGGTAGTTAGTTAACTACATATTCTTAGTTAATTAAGGTCATTTTACATTTCTGCATTAGTAGTTTTAGTTTTCAAGCCTTTTACACCATTTACTTTTTCACAAATTGTATAAGTCAAAGTTTCTCTCAGTTTTAAAAGGCCTTAATACTAAATCAATGTTAGAGCTTAATACAGTTTGGAAATGCATGAAAATTGGTTTTAGGTAATATTTGGTTGCTTGTTTTTAACATTCAAAAGGAATTTCACAATTTCAAGTTCATTTGCTTGTCTAAAATCTAGCTCAAATAAGCCCTTTGTGAACTGTTTTTGCCCTGCTCATCAGTTATAATGTTCAAATCCATTTTTGATTTTGATTTTTAGTTGGTTCTATATAAGGTCTTATTCACTGTGATTTGGTGAAGTTCATATTTGTTTGCTCTTTTTGTTGTTGCTCATTTTTATTAATTTGTATAAGAGCTTTTTGGTAGCTTTTCATAAGCTCATACTTACCCCTTAGTTGACTTTTGCCCTGCACTTTCCAATTCTGTCCACACAAGCCACTTTTCAAGCTAGATTATAAGCTCATTATAAGCTTACCAGGATTTGCAAACCAGTGTACCTATTTTCTGCTAGATCATCTTTATCAAGTTGTGCTTATTTGGTGTTGAATTGCTTATTTTTGGGCTGCTAGTTGGGGTAGCATTGGATCATAATTGCTTATTGCTCATTTAGTTCATCCATTGTTGCTTCTCAGAATTAGGATTGCTCATTTAGATTGCATTTAAGTTCCTTTAGCCTGTCTTGGATTAGTTTAAGCATAGGTGTAGTTTATTAGCTTTTAGCCTTAGCTTTTTCTCCTTTAAATAGTTTTTTAATTTCCATTATTTTTGTTTTAGTTCACTTAGCCCAAACTGCTTATCTTCTCTACCAATTTACTGCTTATTTTCAATTTTCAAAAGTTTTGTCTTTTTAAAAGTTTCTTATTTTCTGCTTCTCTTCAAGTTTCAAAAATAAAAATCACAAAAACAAAATAAAAACAAAAAGGTGAAAAAGGGGACTCGAACCCTGGTCTCTAACACACGGCATACTCAACATCACCACACACTACCACACGCACCTTTGGGATTTTTCTCACTAGACTTGCACTATTAATTCTTTTGTTCACTTATTAGCATATTAAGCTAGTTTTCTAATTTCAGCTTTTTGTAGCTTCTCAGAAATAGTTTTTCACAAGTTTTCATTTTTCTTAGCTTATGATTAGTTTCAAATATTTACTATAAAAATTTCATATTTTTCTAAAAAGTTTTTTCTAATTTTAAACATTTAATTCCTTTTTCTTAGTTTTTAATTCATAATAATTAAATAAAAAGTCATAAAAATATTTTTCTTTTTCCCGTATTTTTCTTTTATTGTTTAGAACGTAGGAAAATTATTTTCATGCCCGTAGGATTAGTATTGCTCTAAATTCACTTTAATTCTGCGCTCGTACGTAGTTTTTGATAATTTCACGCGTTTTTAGATTAGATTGCATTTTAGGTTTTATAGCTTTACGTTATTGTTTATTGTGCTTTATTTNAAGACTTGCACTATTAATTCTTTTGTACACTTATTAGCATATTAAGCTAGTTTTCTAATTTCAGCTTTTTGTAGCTTCTCAGAAATAGTTTTTCAAAAGTTTTCATTTTTCTTAGCTTAAGATTAGTTTCAAATATTTACTATAAAAATTTCATATTTTTCTAAAAAGTTTTTTCTAATTTTAAACATTTAATTTCTTTTTCTTAGTTTTTAATTCATAATAATTAAATAAAAAGTCATAAAAAATATTTTTCTTTTTCCAGTATTTTATTTTATCGTTTAGAACGTAGGAAAATTATTTTCATTCCCGAAGGATTAGTATTGCTTTAAATTCACTTTTAATTCTGCGCTCATACGTAGTTTTTGATAATTGCACGCGTTTTTAGATTAGATTGCGTTTTAGGTTTTATAGCTTTACGTTATTGTTTATTGTGCTTTATTTTATGATTTTTAGTATCAATTTACTTTCCGTAGTTATAATTCCCCATAATTCACTTTTTTTCACCATTCACGACACGAATCACACATCGAGATAATGATTCCATTCACACCTTCGTTGGGACACGACCCCGGGAAATACTTTCCTAAGTATTTCTTTGAAAAAATCACTATACTATAATTGTTCAATCAATTTTTGGCGCCGCTGCCGGGGAAGGTTTGACGTGAATTTTGGTTTTAGTTTTACGATTCGTGTTTTGAAGAACCTTCCTTGTGAAGTTATCGTTTTTGTAAATATTTTCAAAATATAAAAAACCAAAAATATTTTCCTTTCCAAATTTTGTTTTACTTTCTTCATTTATTTTACATTTGATTTCCATATTTTCATAAAATCCAAAAATATTTTCTTTTTCAAAATTGGTTTTAAAATTTGTTCTTTTATTTTCCTTTCTTTTATAAAAACCCAAAAATAATCTTCATTATCATCTTATATGTTTAATTCTTATCTTCTTATCCTCTTAACCGTATAATTCTTATCTTCTTAACCCTCTCGACGTTTAATTCTTTACAATGATCGATTTTATATCTCATCCCCATGATCCTCGGACCATGGAGGATTTCTATCGTCCTACGTTAATCGGTAGAGGAGGACCGGTCACTCCGTCATCAGTTCCGGGAACCGATTTCACTTTGAAAAATCAAATGGTTCGACTGATTCGGTAGAATTGCCAATTTCACGGATTTCGAGATGAGGATGCAAACGAACACTTAAACAAATACTTATCCATCACTCAATCCCTTAAACAAAATGGAGTTTCTCTTGATAGCATACGTTTGAATCTCTTCCCGTTCTCTTTATCCCTCGATGCTGAAAATTGGTTTTACACTCTTAAAACCCACTTAATTCATTCATGGGAAGAGATGTTTGTCAAGTTTCTCTCAAAATACTTTTCACGTTCTAAAATGGTGCAGCTTAGGAGAGACATCCTGAATTTCCAGCAATTGCCCATGGAGTCAGTATTCGACGCATGGGAGAGGTTCAAATCATTGTTAAGGAAATGTCCAGATCATAAGATTTTGCTTCTTGATCAAATCCTAACCTTTTATAATGGCATAACTCCGAATGATCGATACAAAATTATATTGGCAGCCGGCGAAAATTTCATGCGGAAGACTCCACAAGAAGCTTATGATTTGATTGAGAATATGACACAACATCATTATCAATGGGACGCCGAAGTTTTGAGTGATCATTATTCCCATTGTAATTCCGTATTGAATACCCAAATTGAGGTCCTTAGCAAGCTAGTTAATTATATCAGTCACAATTATCTATCTCAGCCAGGACCAGGTCTTCCTTTCACCATGAACTATATATATTCCGACGACAGTGAGAGTGATGATGACGAGCCGTCAGAACAAGTTAATTTTAAGATCGATTCACTCGTTAAGGAATCAGATACCTTGTCAATGGGGGACAATGGAATCGAAATCAATTCTCTTGAGGAAAATGATGACCTTGTTCCAATCCCAAGGGTATCTGAGAAACCTTTCAATTCAAAAATATCCAAAACAAATATCACCAATCCTTTGTTCGATCTCGATTAAGAATTTATTCTTCAGCCAGATAACCCGATATTTGATTTTCAGAATGAGGATAGTGATGACTCCGACACGGAACCAGAGCTTAAGAGTTTACATCATAAGAGTAATTCCCTTATCAAGGAGTTCGCCGATGAACTTTCTCACGTTGATTCCATCTCACCGGGGGATGATGACGATACTTTTGATTTTGAATCCGATCTTTCGTCTATTGATTCTTCTTCTTGTCATGAGGAGTTCGCCGGTGAACTCGCTCACATCATAGCTCGTCCGGAGTATGAGTACTTTCATTTTTATATTGAGAAAGGTTTTAGTCTGGGGGGAGAGGTACTTATTGATGACAGCACCCCACCTCTCCCGCCCAAGATTTTTGAAAATACAAAAATGAGCTTTAACGATGAAATTCAAATTAATGATAAATTGAAACGTGCTTTTGAAAATGAAGATTTTATCATGATAATTATCAAAATCTTTCTTCCCTTCTTCACATTTGATGTGACTTCTCCTATCTTTCACTTCATCCGAAGTGAGGATACTATCTTTGACCCCGGTATCTCCGTTTATGGTTGTTTCTTTTAAACCATGGGTATCTCATTGTAACACCCCCAAAATCGGTCTAGCGGAAGCATACATGCATTGGGGTGCTACTATATTGGTATCACAACATAAGGTACAAAGAATGGTTTTTATTTCATTTATTAAGAATAAGAGTTGTTACCAAAAGCATAAAGTTTACATGATATAAGTATAGTGCGGAAATAGGCCCATAAGATAATTAAAGCGGTCCCAATTAGTTATCAGAGTCTTGTATGACCGTGCCCCTTACCAAGCGCCTCCAGAAATAAGCTATCGCAATAAACCTGAGAATACATGCTAAAACGGGTCAGTTTACGCTGGTGAGTCCATAGAGTTTAGACACAAAACAATACGCAACGCCAAGAAATCCAAGACATAACGATAACTCTATAACAACACATATCATAACAAATCAGAAAGAAGTCCTATAGGTGCAAACTATAGCTAACTGCACTAGCCGTCAGTTCTATCGCACTTTTGCAGTAAAGTCGATAGCCGGCACTCGCAGACTT
Organism: Artemisia annua; assembly: GCA_014162995.1. NCBI lineage: Eukaryota > Viridiplantae > Streptophyta > Magnoliopsida > Asterales > Asteraceae > Artemisia > Artemisia annua. The sequence goes on along the minus strand of LBNU01037500.1, from coordinate 5,832 downwards.
TTCCTATACCTCAAACATATCATAATAAAACGACGTCATAACCAATATCACACACATACCAATAACATAACCCAAAATCATACCCATAACAATAACATAACCAATATCATACACATACCAATAACATAACCAATATCACACACATACCAATGACATAACCCATATCACACACGCAACAACTCATAACAAAACCAATAACATCACAATTCCAAAGTAAAGACCAAATGGAAGAAAAGATAACGAAGAGTAAAGCGAAGAGCATGTATTCTCCCCTAAAGAATAGAAAACGATAAAACAGGGGCTATGAACTCACCTGGGCCATAGCAAAGCAATAACACACGACGGACACGACTGGCATCTAGCAGATCACAACAGCATCAAGAAGGCGGCACATCGGTAAGGAAACGATGCAATCTTCTATACGCAAGGCTTATCTTAATACCCGATCCTCAACGAAGAACTAACTCCTCCATAAGCTAACTACTCTCAAGTAATACCAATTCTATATTTCCAATCTCTCATTAACCATTTATTAGTGTTTGTGTTTGGTATCATTGTGTATGTAGTGAGGACACGACATAGACTCAAGTGAACTCACGCCAAAGAATAAACAAACGATATCGACGAGAAATGAGACAAGACTCAAGAGTACTCACGCCAAGAGACAAAAAAAAAAAGACAACCTCTACAAGAAAACTAGACAAAGCTTAATACAAGACGACCGGGTCAAGCTACAAAATCCATCCAAAGCAATCACACTTAAATGACTACTAAGTCAACCTTATGGTCAAAGTCAACCTCGAGTAACCAAAAGTTTAACAAGGGAAATTGTACGAATTATTGAATACTTATCATATTTGCTTATACGACAAGTTCAACAATTCCTTCAATACACTTGTTAATCTAAAGTTAACTCATATCTAGTAAAGAGATGGTAAGTCGTAGGATGGGTCACCCATTAATATTCTCCCCCGACACGTTCGTTAAACCCTAATTGGGATTTAGTAACCCTCAATTAGTCCGTTAATCGTGTCGATTGGTTATATTAGTGTCAACCAATCCGTAACTCGACATATACACTAACACAACCTCAATACCTCCTAAAGGGTAAGCCTCGATAAACGTGCCCTCGAAACGATTAATAACCTATCCGTATTTACATTTAGTATCGTTTACTTCATTATTTACATTAAGTAGTAAATAACGTCTTTATCGTTATTTAATATTTTTTTTAATTTAGAAATACTACTTAACGACTTAACGTTACTTAGTATTTCTTATTAGCTAGAAAATATTATATAACGCCTTTATCGTCATTTCAATACCTATCGTTAACTCATATGTATTAAGTAACAAGTTTTCGCTTGCGACTTAATATTTATAGTTAACTTAGATATATATACATGTGTCATTTTAGCGTCCGATTATAATTATCTTTTACAAGTTATTCCCCGTTTCGAGTTCACTTTATCACCGGGTCAACAAGTCAACAATATAGTCTAAGTAATAATCTAATGTCGTTTTCGGCTCGTCGAGGTCGCACGAGACTACAAAGTTTCGGCAAGCCTTGACTTGGCTCAAAACAATCACATAATCATATAATTATATCCACTAGCCACAAGCACAACTTCAACAAGTGACGACCGACTACGGCACGTCAACTAATCCTACTCCCCGTCATCTAATCATCAACAATATCAACAACAACATCATCACCTCAACAATACTATGCCGAGACCCTAATGGTCTCGGCTTCTGCTCACGCCACCAACCAACAACAACAACAAAACGAGAACACAACAACAGGAACAACAACAACAACTAACTCGACAACAACACAAGAACTCGACCACAACAACAACCGGAAGCAGCATCAACAACAACAACCAGAGGAATAACAACAACAAGAAGATGACACTAACACGAACACAAACAAACCCACTGATGAGACGAAAAGTGTCACGATTTTAAGGGGTCATTTAAGCCCTAAGTCGTGATAATATGATCAAATATTGCCTTAAATCGTTTCTTTTGTGATTTTAGGCACTTTGGAAAGGAATTCTTTTAAAGGAAGCATTTTGGACATTTTTGGAGCATAAAAGTGAAGAAAACGGCAAAGTCAAGAATCCAAGCTGGAAACAGTACCTGACGGCGTCAAGCACCATAAGGTGACACCGTCACTCATTGACGAAGAGGTGGATAATATTTACNCCTAAGTCGTGATAATATGATCAAATATTGCCTTAAATCGTTTCTTTTGTGATTTTAGGCACTTTGGAAAGGAATTCTTTTAAAGGAAGCATTTTGGACATTTTTGGAGCATAAAAGTGAAGAAAACGGCAAAGTCAAGAATCCAAGCTGGAAACAGTACCTGACGGCGTCAAGCACCATAAGGTGACACCGTCACTCATTGACGAAGAGGTGGATAATATTTACACTTGATGGGACAGAAAGTTTTTGGAGCATTTACACGTGATGGCGTCACGTGTTAAAACACCAAGGCCGTCACGTTATAAGTCCAAGAGAGACGGCCCAGAACCAATTCCAACCAGACGGCGTCAAGAGTGGACCTAGGCAATCAAGAAACCCTAATCACGGCGAGGTGACGGCCTCAAGACCCAAAGGGTGACGCCGTCAGATTGTAAAATCTATATATAATTTTCGTTTTGTCATTCATAAAAGAGGACTTTTGGTAGGAACTTAAGGTACGAACCCTAGTCGACTTTTGCAGCTATTTTGAGGTTTCAAACCCTCTTTTCTTCCATGTTTAATTGAAGATAAGTTATCCTTTAATCATTCAATATGTCTATGTGTTGTTTGATTATATCGTATGCTTTTCTTTCCTTTAACATGCTAGGCTAGGTTTGTTTGTGTTTGCTTCGGACTAATGAAACCTAGTTATTGATTATTCATTGATTGGTTTGCTATTAATTTTTGTGTGTGGATGTTTATCGATGTTAGGCTTAAGAAAACTAGCAATACTCCAAATGGTAATATGCTTGAACGTCTTAAGAAACATGAGTCGGATGTGTACTACAGCTAAATGATTGAACTTAATGCGTAAGCCACTGTTTATAATCCCTATGATTGGGCGCTTTATGTGTCGTTGTAGGAGGAGATAAGAGCTTATAAAGTTGGGGAAGATTGTACACGCCCCCACGAATGTTATTAAAGACAAAAACCCGGCATCCGCGCAATTGTTGCAAACCTATCAATCAATAAAAGATAACTATGGAGTAATGAAACCTAAGTAAACACGTTTGTCTCCATATTAGAAGTCTCTCGTTTTATTTTCTTGTTATTTTATTTTTATTGCATTTGTAGTTATTTGGGTTAGTTGACTAGCAACTAATTCCGTCCACTCTTCCTATACCCGAGATTTTTACTTGCTTTCCTTAAAACACAAAAATACAAAAAGAATCATCCCTCACCTTTAGACCTAGTTGAATCCATTTCAATCCTAACGAACACTATTCTCCAAGTAGAACGATCAATCCCCCGGTACTTGCCACTACACTATACTACATTGGTCAGGTACACTGCCTGGTGGGGATTGCAAGCTTCTCAAGATCCTTTGAGAAGTAAAACCGTTTGCGTAGACCGCAATCCACGCATCAAGTTTTTGGCGCCGCTGCCAGGGAATAGTTATTGCTTAGGTTGAAATTTATTTTTATTAGGTCTACTCGCTAGATTCCAATCTAGTGAGATTTTTATTTTATTTTAATTAGGTTTTCTTTAGTCTATCTTTTTCTTTGTGTCTTTGTTCATAAATACCTTTCCATTGACTATTCCGTTCACCACTATGGAGAACGCGAATCCACCATACTACCAACCACAAAATTCACCCACTCCAAATGACATCTTGATGTTTAAACAACATGAAGATGAACCTATCTATGATGCATGGACTCGTTTTAAATATTTACTTCGAAAAGTCCCTCATCATAGTTTCGATCTATGGTCCCAAATTCAAATATTTTACCATCGTGTTAACCACTATATACAAATGGACATTGACCATGCCGCAGATGGGGACCTTTGGGGATTAAGTGCTGAATAAGCATGGGAAGACATAGAGGCTTGTGCCCAACTCGCCAAAAAGTTGGACAACCCAATAAACGTTGTTACGGATCAATTGATCACAAGTTTGAGGGAACAAGCAAGAAGTTTGTTTGGGGATAAAAAGCTGATAGATGAGATACCTAGGTGCATGGAGTGGTTTGATTCCACCATAATACAAGATAAACACATAGGTAATCTAGATACAATGGAGGATGAGGTGAATAACATAAGCCCACTCAGTGCTCCACAAGTCCTACCATCACTTGAGGAATACACATCACCTGTGACTTACCTGGAAGAAGTAGAAGAGACTTTAGGAATCCTGATAGAGGTGGAACCTTTGAACCAAACACAACTAGAGGATATAGGTTTGAACACTTTTAGTGATGACCTTTCTTTTAGTTCTAAGGAAGTTCCTAGTTTTGATGAACCGGAGCCTCAACCAAAACCATTACCTAATCCTCCATCCTTGGATGAAAATTTAGGAATTGAAAAAGGTCCCGATCCACCCATGAAACAATATAGTCCAGGTAGTTTTAAGATGAAGGTAGTAGACTCTAAGCCTTGTAGAAAGGAAGCCAATATAGGAGTGGAAAATGACCTTACATGCTTACATCACCCATTCATGATTGATCACAAGACACATTATGGTTTTAAACCGGGTTTATTAGGTCAAGATGGATTTCTAACTAGGAGTCTCTCAAAGTCGATAGAAGATGATCCCTTTTTAGGAGAAAATTTCAATTCACCCATTGATCCAATTGAACTAGGTGAGGTTATGATGAAAGGAGCACACCCGTTTGAGCATATAACTCATCCACCACTCTTTCCTCATGTGGCATATTTCCACCCTAAGGGTGTGTATCGCTACTTTCACCCGCACTTAATCCTAAGTGTGGGGGAAACCTCCCTTATATCCGTTAAATAAGGGTAGAGTCAGGCTCGTGACTCGAACAAAAACAACCGCTTCTTGGGAGACAACCCAAGATTTTTAATTGTTTGTTTATTTGCTTTTATTTGTTTCGGTATGTATACTTTATTTTTATTGATTATGGTTCATGTTTCAAAATAACTTGTGAAAATGCTTTATTTTGTTTTTAACTTCGTCTTAACTACATATAAAGGTATTTTGCAAAAGATAAGTGTAAGGGAAATTCAAATTTGTTTTTAAAGAACGAATTGAACATGAACGATAACAATGAGATATAAACATACATATTAGTACTTGTTTGAGTCAAATGCTTGTATCGAGTCATAATGAAGTTTTGCAGGATTCCAGGAATTAAAACATAGGTTTTTCTAGAAATTTTCCGGAAACAAAATATAAGATTTATGTCAGATCAATTCTGACGGCGTCAGGATTTAAAACCTGTCGGCGTCAGGTGTTAATTTTACGAAAATTCTGCAAGTTTTGTTTTTCTGCCGGAATTGTAAAGTTTCGTTAATTCGTATTTTATAAACTCCAGGAATCTGCAAACATTTATTCCACAAGCATTATATCTTTACTTGCTTTCTAGGATTTTAATTTTATATAGATTTTACCGCGGATTTTACACGAGGTTTCTTGTTTGTTTTCTCAGCTAATTAACAGGTTATATTGGACAAGAAGATGTACATGGATAGTCAAGTTTTTGGCACCAAGATTCAAGTTTTTGGCGTTGCTCTAATCTTGAAGTTTCTACATTTTCTTGGAGGAGGATTTAGCCATGTTACAACGTTATCCACGCAAAACGAATCATGAGAGTATTTGTTTTCATTCTTTCATTTTTT
>LBNU01037499.1:174853-197058 GCA_014162995.1 Artemisia annua | reverse complement strand
TTTTTTTTTTTTTTTTTTTTTTTTTTTTTTTTTTTTTTTTTTTTTTTTTTTTTTTTTTTTTAATCAAGTGTTTTAAAAGATCCATACTGTGGTAGGTGAGGGTAAATTTACGTTGAAAATGAATTCATTTTGAAAATGAATTCATAATAAATGATATGTGTAAATACTACAACGTCGACCTAGCCTATAACAATCAATCTATCTATTTCCATTTCTATAACATACGAGTAAATGCAAACTCAATCATTATTGTTCAAGTCACAAATCTATCTATTCCTGTTTATTTCTATTTATCTAGTATTTAGTAAGAGTAAATGCAAAGCACTTCACTGTTCGATCAAGTCACACAATTAATTCAATTTGAACAAGACAATTAAGTCATTCGATTGAAGCTAAACGAGTTATGGTATGTTTATTTCATAGGAAAACTTATACCAATGTAGCACTCTAGAGTATTTAATATGCTTGTAGCCTTGTATCTACAACTTTTTATGGTATGGTAGCTAAAGTGTGTTGATATCTACACATGTGAATTTGATTCTTACACATAAATATCATTGTAAATTTACAATTATGCCTTCCTTTATATATTAGTCATATATTATTTGAAGGCATAGATATATAATGCTATTTATATGCATGAATCAAATAAAGGGTAACTATTTCTACACCAATTCTACTATATGAACCTTATTCAAACTTCTTACTTTATTGGAAAAATAAAACCATATTAATTTGCACTAAAAACAAACAAAAAAAATTATCAATGGACTTTCTTAAATGCTATACATTGAAAACACTAAAAATATTTAAACTTTGTTTTTACTTCTAATTTTAATATATTTCAGGATGTTACCGTTCAACATATGCAAACAGTACTATAGTTTGGCTAAAATTAAACTTTGTTTTTATTTTATGTTGTTATTTATTTGATAAAAAAAATTAAGACCGTAATTTTAATTATCTCAAAATATTTGCACCACAAACCTATCTCACATGTTAAGCATTATTTGAATCTACGATCATTTGATTAGGAAGATTCTCATACAACATAAGGTTTCATTGGAACACATATCCCTTGATTGATAATCATTAGTATTAAATTTTTTATTTTTTTTACTTTTTATTATTTTTTTTAACCTTATACAATTATACTCTCTACAAACTTATATACTAATTTTGAAGTTTTGTGCATGCATATGTTTTAAAAATAAGTGCAAAGTATATTCTATATTTGAGTAACTTAATGAGGCGAAAACACAAGTTATAATAACCTATGTGTGTATTAACTTTTTAATTATCTTGCTTACACATAAAGCTCTTTCGTCCATCGATCTGATCATGAAGCTTTTATATAAAAAGAGAATATACATAATATATTTAACTGTAGTGGAAAAGGTCACCAAACACGTCACTTTTCTGTCTATTTAGTTTCTCAAGAGGTATGTTACCAGGGTGAAACATCCCTTTTACCCAAAAAAAAGTAAATTAAAATGATTGTAACTCTATTCAAACTATACAAAATGCGTACTTATAAATGCATGCTACAAGGTGAAAGTAAATTAAAAACCTACCTAGATAATAAGATATGGTACGTGTCTAGTGTCTTTATAAGAAAAGTTACATTTTGTTATAAATGTCTAGTGTTTATATATATATATATATATATATATATATATATATATATATATATATATATATATATATATATATATATATATATATATATATATATATATATATATATATATATATATATATATATATATATATATATATATATAGATAAGTAAAAAAAAGAAAAATTAAAAATAAGCAATGATTATAATAAATAAGGTGGTTTAAATAATTAATCAAAGTATTTTAGTAATTATATGATCATTAATACACATTTAACACTAAAAATAATTAATTGAATGATTAATATAATAAATGAGGGTTTACTTAGTGGAATAAATGGGTTCATTTAGGGGGACCCTTTTATATAGAGGCTTAAAAAAAATCACGTCATTACTAATGTAATTATTCCACCATTTTAAAAACTCCACGATATTATTGATTGCTGAATCATCACGCACCTTTACAATATCACTGTATAAATTGTAGGTTATTATGAAATCGTTGCTAATATATATCGATTTTTAAGTCTGTTGGCACATATTTTTAATAAAGATGAATACGTATATAGATAGTAATGGTAAAATCAGTGTGTATGATTTGCAAAATTTGACGACATATGCTCCACAACACCATTGCACGCTTTCGCAGGCATCTCATTTGAAAACAAAAAATTGTTTCTTTTGGTTAGAGCAATCATTTACACATTACACAAATTTATTTGCACACTTTAATTTATGATGTTTTGATATTGATGCTCTCACATCATTTTTATTCATTTTTACCTTTGTAAAGGTATAAATGTAAAATCACTAAAAATTGAAGTGTGCAAATNTTATTTTATTTTATTTTATTTTATTTTATTTTATTTTATTTTATTTTATTTTTTTTTTTTAAGTTTTAAAAATGAATTATGATAAATGGGATTATGGGTAGGTGTAAAATGATGTTATATATGTTTTTTAATGTTAAAGGTGCTAATTTTTTATTGGATTATGTAAAATTGTTTGTTAATTGATGATATGTTAGTACTATTTAATTATTTTTATAAAATTTGTGTAAAATTGTATCTGAATTATGATAATTTGGATAGGCTTGGTGTATATTGATGTTAGTTGAGGTTAAGCAGGGTTTGATCAGTATGAAATTGAGATCAAATAGGGTTTTGAAAAGCGTTGAAAATCGAGTTTTTTTGGGATAATTAAGTATTTGTAAAACTGGAGCTAGTGAAAATTTGATGTTATGTATGTTTTTTAATGTTAAGGTGTTAGCTTTTTTAAGAATTTTGTTGAATTATGTGTTAAGTTTATAATTTTGAATGTGCATTGTTGATATATGATGATCATTTAACCCTAGGGATTGATATTTTAGTACTATTTAGATAACTTTATAAAATTGTGTATAATATCAATTATGATAATTTGGACAACGGGTTGATATAAGTTGTTGTTATTTGATGTTGTGTAGGGCTTGATCATTATGAAACTGAGATCAAATAGAGTTTTGCAAAGGGGAAGATGCGGTATCGAAAATGAGGTAATTATTTCACGAGTTAAGCTCTTTTTATTGCTCAAAGTATTCATTAGTTAAGCTCCTTTTAGGCCTTTTTTTCTAATTTCTTTATTTTTAATGAACTATGGTAAATGGGATAATGGGTTGGTTTTAAATGATGTTGTGTAGGATTTGACCATTATGAAACTGAGATCAAATAGGGTCTTGAAAAGGGCGAAACCTAATATCGAAAATGAAGATATTACGGATAATTTAAGTAATGGTGAAAATGGAGCTAGTGAAGGTGAGATTGAGGTATGTGCTGCCGATGCTGATGAAAATGTAGAAATGGGCATGAATGATGGCGTAAATGTAAATGTGGATGATAAAGGTGTGTTCTTGGGGTCAGAAGTGTTGGATCCAGTTAAATATTCTGTTGTTTCGTGTCCCAAACAAGAAACTGAAGAAAATGAATCAGTAGATGTAGAAAATGAAGAAATAGAAATAGAAAAAGGTGAGCATTTGGATAGACGTGCGCAGAAACAGTTAATAAGAGAGAAAATATATGATATGCTTTTGAAATCTGGTTGGACGATTGAACTTAGACGAAGGCAAAATGAAATCTATTTGGATGCGATGTATGTTGAACCAAACAGAAAGAGAACACACTGGTCTACAACTAAAGCTTATGCTATGCTTAAAAAGAAAATTGAAGAAGGCGATGCCAATGATAATGAAATATCCGCATATTATCCGATACCCGAAGAAGAGATTAGTATGCTTTTTAGAACTAAGAAAAAACTTGGAGATGAGAAGAGAGTAAACAAGGGTAAAATCATCTCCAACAAAAAAAAGAAAGTCTTTAAGATAACAAAAAATGGGTCAAAAAAGAAACTTGGTAAAAAGACCTCTGAAAGAAGTAAACCTCATCTTTTAGCTCGTGGGTCTGAAAAGGGGTCACAAAAAGATAACAACGGTGGTTTGGTTACTAAAAACCGAAATCTGTTATCATTTATGATTGATTCTGGGGTTATTTTGGTGGGGTCAAAGGTGCAATATGGAGAAACAAGAAAGAAAAAGAAGTCATATGAGGGGACGATTACAAGTGACGGGATTTGTTGCGGTTGTTGTAATGAAGTTATGGGAATTTCTGAGTTTGTCAGTCATTTTGGCGGGAACACGAGCCAGGGTTTTGATAACGTGTATTTGGAGTCTGGGATGTGTTTAAGGAAGTGTTTGGTTGACTCGTGGAGGAGAGAAGAGGAGTTAAATTCATTAAGATTTGATGTTGTTGTTGATGTTAAAGGAGATGATCCGAATGATGATGCGTGTAATATATGTGGTGATGGTGGGGACTTGATTTGCTGTGATAGTTGCCCTTCGACATTTCATCAGAGTTGCCTTGATATCCAAGTAATTATGTTCTTTTCTTGATTTTTAAATATTTATCATATAGTAAAATTGGCAAATTGGGTGGGTCGGGTAATATAACATGTAATATGAGTTCCGGTTTAAATGGGTCATATTTAAGTGCGGGACAAATGGGTGGGGTTGGGGCAACCACCATGTTTATGTATGTTGTAAATAAATAATGTCTTTAATATGATTACAGAAACACTACTAACAGTCTAAAACGATTGGATAAGTTTTAAAGCGATTTAGGGGTTCGGGCACTGTAAGCGAGGTGTTTTTCTCGCCAAATCTTTACTCCCAAATGTGTAAGATTTGGAGAGGAAGGCAAATGAAGACTTATTAATTGCTTAAATGACAAATATGCCCCTAACCTAAACTTTTACAAGAAGTGTCGAGTTTTAAGCTCTCCTTCCCATTTTGAAAGCAAGATGTTTCGCAAAAGACAGGAGTTATGAAAGCAAGATGTTTTCTATGATTATGCCATTTGGGGTGGATTTCATATGTGGTTCATGTGTATTGTAGAATTTTCCTTCTGGAGACTGGAACTGCAACTACTGTTCTTGCAAATTCTGTGGAGTGCTTTCGGTTACCATCCCTCAAGTGGATGATTCTCATGATGCAGTCACCTCTGAAATGCTCTCGTGCTGTTTGTGTGAGGACAAATGTATGTGATCCATATAGTGGTTAAAAAAAGCATTTTAAATCTCTTCCATGACTAGCTTTATAATTTCAATAGATCTTGCTATCACGTTTTTTTGTGCAACAGTCCACCTATCATGCTTACCAGACGTCGAAGATGTAAATATAGAATCCAACGGACGATCCTTCTGCGGAAAGAAATGCCTGGAGGTATGCTATAGGGATACTTATTTTTTTTTTCTTTTGATTATTTCACTGGGATGCGATGAATAATTATATAAGGAGTGGTTAGATGTTTATTTTGAAAGTGATTATGTGATATTGAATGATCAGAAGTAGATAATAAAAATGTTGGTAGGGGGACAATTCGTTTGAATTTGTCATCATAAGGGTATATTAGTAATTTGACTTATATATTAGTTATTAGTAGTTTACGTGATATAAGTGTATATGAATAACTAACTATACGCTTCGATGATTAGTTTTGTTGCTAGGTTTCATATTATTTAACCTCTATATAATCAGATAATTATAAGAACAAGTATGATACGAACCGGATCGATAATAAGATAACAGAACAATAGAGATAGAATAATCGACGTTCGAGAGGTCGAATAAGCTCTCCCAATGGTTTATATTGGTGAGATAAACCGACTCCCCAATTAATTAGCAAATCAATACTTCATATTCATTCCACATAATAAGAATTACAATCCTAATGCCCTATTTATAATAGAGGATATCCTAGAGTTACCCTAATACCCTTAACTTTCTCACCAAGAAATATAATAAAAGAAAACTAACTTAATAATAAATAAATACTAATTAATAATAAGGGTCGTATGAAAGCAGTATGCACGCACTAGAAACTGATTATAGTATTGACTATAAGATAATGTTTGAATGTGCTTTAGCTGCTTTAATCACTTTCCAAGGCGTTAAATTGTAAGCGTACAAGTAATTTAACGGTATGTAACTAATATTAAACATATTAATTAATTAGATGATAACAAGCAGAAGTAGGTTACTTGAAGTTATTATTCAAATATTTCAAAACACATATCATACGCCCCCTTATTAAAAAGAAGACTTTCAAAATATACATACATACAAGCATATGTATATAAACTCACATCTGATCTTTATTCTTTAACAGCTCTTCAAACAACTTCAGATGTATCTTGGGGTCAAGCATGAGCTTGAAGACGGATTTTCATGGACTCTACTTCAGCGTTCTGATATCGACCAAGATTTGGCCGTTCACGATGCTCAATTGAAGGTCGAACACAATTCCAAATTGGCTGTTGCATTCTGTGTTATGGATGAATGTTTTTTGCCAATCAATGATAAAAGAAATGGAACCAATATAATTCATAATGTTGTATACAATTGCAGGTAAGTTCCAAATAATGTTTACGATAACTGGTCAAAGTAAATTATATAAACTTAGCTAAAAAGGAAACGGGTTAATAGTAATCAATGACATAATCACTTGTGTGTAGCTCCTAACCTATTTAGTAAAAATATTATTATAATCGTACAGTTCTGGTGAACAAAACTAGTACTTCTAAATGGGTCGATTTATGTTACATTTCATTGAAACCTACTAAGTTATTATATTACAAAGAGTAAGTTGTTGAAATAACATTTTTTTTGTGATTATATTTGACACCCTAATTATTTACAGTAAATAATAATTATTCATTTTGGATACAAAATGTTTTGTGTCACCTAACCTGACCTGACCTGACCCATATCAAAACTACCCGCTTGACCCAAATCTATTTTAACCCACTAAATATTATTTGCATCTCTTAATCAGTTAATCATATACTTTTTATGGGGTGGAAACTTTTTTGTCAGCTCAAACTTCAAGCGGCTGAACTATTCCAGCTTCGTAACAGCAGTTTTAGAGAAGGGCGATGAAGTAATAACTGTAGCATCCATAAGGTTACTATCTCTAACTTTTTTCTTAAAAAAGCTGGACTAAGAATTTAATTTTAAGAACCTCATGGTTTAAGTTTTACGTGTGTGACAGGGTACACGGGTATCGGTTAGCAGAAATGCCTTTCATTGGAACCCGTCAAATGTATAGACGTCAAGGAATGTGTCGCCGGCTTTTGGATGCAATTGAATCTGTAGGTTTCATAACCATTTTCTGATTTTATTTGACATCTTGTACTTAAAAAAAGACTTTTTTGAAATAAAAAGACGAACAAATTTATCTTTGCATGATTTTCCTCATATTCTAATTTAGGAAAACAAAGCATTTACAAAGATAGGTTTTTTTTTTTTTTTTTTTTTTTTTTTTTTTTTTTTTTTTTTTTTTTTGTAAGTAAGTACAGGAAGCGAACCACCGTGAATCTATAGTTCAAAGGTTAAACTGCCTAGATTCTAAAGTATATGGGGTTAAAACAACCTTAATCCTGGTTTATGTTCAAATATTTCATTTTTTTTTTCATCTCAATACGAAAATCGTCATAGAATCCAACCATATTCATAACTAGTGTTTATACTCCTATAAATGGTTGCAAGCTAATTTGGTTTTTCTCTGCTTATTCAGTAGGTTCAAACATGAAACTAGTATTTTAGACGTGTAAAATATTTATTGAAGATCTAATATTGTCATGAAATTCAAACTTTCAGTGTCTTTCTTCTATTGGCGTGGAAGAGCTGATAATTCCCACCATCCCTGAACTTCTGCAAACATGGACCAAAGTGTTCGGTTTCATGCCTCTGGAAGAATCATTGAAGCAAGCAATGAAGTGCGTGAGCATGATAGTGATTCCTGGTATCGATATGCTTAAAAAATCTCTTTTTCAGAATCGGGCTTTTAATGCAAATTCTAGCCCATCCACAGGTACTTTTAAAGTGTCAAATGCTTGATTTCTGTTTTCTGATTAATGGGTAGATTCGGGTTAGGTTTTATCTTTCATTGGGTCAAATATGAAGAAAGATTTTTAAAAGCAAATGGGTCGAAGTTGCCCATAATGTACTTTCCTAATGCATAAACGCTCCTAAAATGTTTTACTCGGTATTGAAATAATATTAATTTTGAAATCATAATCATGTGTATAAACTTAATCTTTTATGGATACAGTGTGTTTCTGGCCAGGTAACCTCTGACCCCCTACCAGAATTACCCGTTTTGACCTCAGCCCAACCTGCTCAACATAAGTTACTTTTAGTTCTTTTCACTGATATGACATGTGAGATAGTACGAATTAACCTGTTAATAAATAAATAGGTCAAAATACCTCTTAATGTAAAATACTACTGTACCATATTCTGATTCTGAAATATGATTTTTTATTTTTTATTTTTTTTCTTTCTCTATAGCTTCTGATGAAAACATTGTGGAATGCAACAACAAGCAACACGATGAAAATGTCACTCAGTTAGAGATCATGTCATCTAAGGAACGTGCCGGGAAAGATGTCATTGATCGTGAACAAACAAGAGAAGATGTTGTCGAAAATGAACAAAGTGAAGAACCTATGGTTAAGAAAGATGTTATTGAATCAGCAGAGTACAATAAGAAACCTACTTCTCCACATCCATTCCTAGACACCTTGGAGGACTTGCCTCCTAGGACATCAAATCCACCACATCTACCAACCTTTGACTCTATCGAGCATGTTGCTCGTCAACCATCCCGGGCAAGCTTTGATCCAGACCACATGGATGTTGATCTTCAACAATTTGAACAAACCTTTCAAGAGCTTGACGCATCTCTATGGATAGATGCTCAACAAACACCTAACCATGCTCCACCACCACAACCACCCACTTTCCTTGCTCCACCTCCACCAACTACACTCCATCATCAATCAAACTCTTACTTTGCACACTATTGTGAGCATCTTGGAAAGATGTCATTGATTGTGAGCAAACAAGAGAAATGTTATCGATAATGAACCAAGTGAAGAACCTACGGTCAAGAAAGATGTTATTGAATCAGCAAAGTCAATAAGAAACCTACNACAACCACCCACTTTCCTTGCTCCACCTCCACCAACTACACTCCATCATCAATCAAACTCTTACTTTGCACACTATTGTGAGCATCTTGGAAAGATGTCATTGATTGTGAGCAAACAAGAGAAATGTTATCGATAATGAACCAAGTGAAGAACCTACGGTCAAGAAAGATGTTATTGAATCAGCAAAGTACAATAAGAAACCTACTTCTCCACATCCATTCCTAGACACCTTGGAGGACTTCCTCCTAGGACATCAAATCCACCGCCTCTACCAACCTTTGATCTTCAACAATTTGAACAAACCTTTCAAGAGCTTGAAGCATCTCTATGGATAGATGTTCAACAAACATCTAACCATGCTCCACCACCACAACCGCCCACTTTCCTTGCTCCACCTCCACCAACTACACTCCATCATCAACCAAACTCTTACTTTGCACACTATTGTGAGCATTGTGATCGGACACAAGTGATCGTGAATGAATTTCAAGATGAAATGAGGTTTATTCTCAATCACATTCTAGAGCGCCTAAACACCATCACTCACCTAACCTTCCTTTGATCTTTGATGTTAGATGGTTTGTCAAATCGGTTGTAGTAATGCATCTTTTAATTAATAATTTAAGAACATTTTATTTCTTAGTTTATTTTTCTTTCCTAGGAATCTTTTATCTCTATTAGGATTTTTATTTTTCTAGTTTATTTTTCTAGTTTCTAATTTTTAGGACCTTTATCTTTTACATCTCATATATTAGTGTCTACATTATGTTCCTTTCTCATACTGCAATTTTATAATACATGATCGATGTTTTTATTATTGTTGTGTGGATTGGCTACTTTATTGTGGTCGACTTATTATTTATGCTTGACTTGGTGTATGGTCATGTATATATTATTATCTCTGCTGCACCAACTCTTTTCTTGTAGCATTCAGAATCCATCGCTCATTCTCTTGGCACCCTCATTATGGGGGAGCATAGGCCAGGGGGGATTATAAGCTCGGTGTCACGGGCTTGTCTCTACAAGGTTCTTCCGTGCGGTACTTAGTCTCAGCCTTGCTCGAACACTCAACGATCTAGACGACTAAGAAAGCTCTAAAGAAAAGAAAAAGTGGAATGGGGAAATACTTTGTATTACTTGAGAGAATTTTAAAAGAGATTACAAGTGATTTGAGAGGTGTCTTCCTCAAATGAGTCTACCTCTATTTATACTACAATGTACATGATTCTACAAGGTTCAAGGAAGTTTCTAGAGCTTCCAAGAGTTTCTAGAGCTTCCAAGAGCTTCTAGGACTTCCAACACCTTCCATCATCTTCCAAGGGCTTCTAAGACATTCTTGCAACTTCCATAGAATTCCATAGAGTCTTCTAAGCAAGTGTAGAACAATTCGGAATCCCGACCAACCTCGGAAATGACTCTATCGAGCGGGGGGTCGTGACATCCTCCCCTACCTAAGCTCGCGACGTCCTCGTCGTGTATTCTTTTCAACACTGTTGTATCTCGTCCATGGCATGCCTTAACGGGTATACTTGATTCTCCTTTGGCTTCTTCCATGGTTGATCCTTGTTCGTGCTTTGTAACACGACGTCTCCTCCTCGTACGTCTTTTACCTTTGCGGCAACTCTCTTGTGCACTCGGGTAAAACACTCGATGTTGCGCCTCTAAACTTTGCACAAACGTCTTTGGTGTCTCTCGACGCCTCTACGTCGCTTGATATACCGCTCGTATTTTGGTTCAACTCCTTGAAGTCGGTCTCGAGTTGCATTGCGGACATCATCTTGACTCCACTCTTTGTGCCTCTCTCCATTGTCACCATGCACACTCTACCTTTATCTAAAATGCAAAATGTGTTAGTAAACATGATGGGAATGGCTTGTACCTTATCGAAGAATTCCATCCCGAGTGCGAGTTTGTAATCATCCATAGGAACAATCAATAAGTCTAAATCTCCTTCCCATCCCCCCCCCCAGTCTTAGCCTTCACGCCTCGTGCAACACCGCTAATTGGTTTTGTTTCACCGTTTACGGCCTTGATCCATCCACTATCCTATATCGTCTCAAGCCCAAGTCTCTTAGCTTCATCTACCGAGATAAAGTTATGAGTTGCTCCCGTATCGACTAAGGCTCTTACGGATATCTCATTTACAAGTGTGCTCACGAATCGAAGTCTATTGGCCTCCGCCTTTGACTTTGTCCTTAGTTTCCCCTTGGTCTCTACCTTAGGTGCTCGTTTTCTCTTAGCATCTATCTTGGACGACATCACTCTCACTTTGTTTTTCGCCTCAACCGTGGGCAACTCCTTCCTTGCATTAATGGCATTGAGGATTCGCAACGATATCATGTGCGCATCCTCTTCCTCACACGGACTCTCTTCCGTATTTGCCATCATAGCTTGGAAACTCATTTTCTTAGGACAATCTCGCGCTCTATGTGGTCCATCGCACACGAAACACTCTATACTCTTATATGGTGTTTTCTCCTTTCGTTGCGATCTTCGTGCTCCATCTCTCTCTCTCTCTCTCTCTCTCTCTCTCTCTCTCNTCGAGTTGCATTGCGGACATCATCTTGACTCCACTCTTTGTGCCTCTCTCCATTGTCACCATGCACACTCTACCTTTATCTAAAATGCAAAATGTGTTAGTAAACATGATGGGAATGGCTTGTACCTTATCGAAGAATTCCATCCCGAGTGCGAGTTTGTAATCATCCATAGGAACAATCAATAAGTCTAAATCTCCTTCCCATCCCCCCCCCCAGTCTTAGCCTTCACGCCTCGTGCAACACCGCTAATTGGTTTTGTTTCACCGTTTACAGCCTTGATCCATCCACTATCCTATATCGTCTCAAGCCCAAGTCTCTTAGCTTCATCTACCGAGATAAAGTTATGAGTTGCTCCCGTATCGACTAAGGCTCTTACGGATATCTCATTTACAAGTGTGCTCACGAATCGAAGTCTATTGGCCTCCGCCTTTGACTTTGTCCTTAGTTTCCCCTTGGTCTCTACCTTAGGTGCTCGTTTTCTCTTAGCATCTATCTTGGACGACATCACTCTCACTTTGTTTTTCGCCTCAACCGTGGGCAACTCCTTCCTTGCATTAATGGCATTGAGGATTCGCAACGACAGCATGTGCGCATCCTCTTCCTCACACGGACTCTCTTCCGTATTTGCCATCATAGCTTGGAAACTCATTTTCTTAGGACAATCTCGCGCTCTATGTGGTCCATCGCACACGAAACACTCTATACTCTTATATGGTGTTTTCTCCTTTCGTTGCGATCTTCTCTCTCTCTCTCTCTCTCTCTCTCTCTCTCTCTCTCTCTCTCATCACCACTATCTTTATTTTTGGGTTTGCGCGACCATTGCTCACCAAGGTCAATAAGTGCCTCTGCATGCGCAATAGCCGTAGCAAGGTCTTGGACTCCTCGTCTCTCTAACTCCGTTTTGTCCCATCCTTGCAAACCATCAAGAAAATAGAAGAGAGAGTCTTGGTCAGAAAGATCCGGAATCTCAAGTACAAGAGTAGTAAATTCCTTAACATACTCCCGGATCGTTCCGGAATGCTTAAGTTTGCGAAGTCGACTCTTTGCTTCGTGCTTAGCATTCTCCGGATAAAATTGCTTCTTCAAGTCTTGAACAAAATTGGCCCAAGTATTGATGGTACACGTACCTCGTTCGATATCTCCATATCGACGTCACCACCATAACGCCGCGGTGTCCTTTAAGTAACACGTCACCGTCTTGATCTTCGATGCATCATCAACTGTGTTGACACCCTCCATGTATTGCTCCATGTCCTACAAGAAATCATCAAATGCCCTAGCCTTTCGCTTTCCCATGAACGGTGATGGTTTAGGGACCTCCAACTTTGGAGCAATGTTGCTAGTGTTACTTCCCCCACTAGCCATCGATCGCTTGCATAATACCAGATTCGTTTGCAAGCCTTCAATAGTTTGATGAATGGCGGAGATCTCTTCTCCAACCTCCTTAAGCAACTTTGTGATCTCACCCATGAACATATCTCTTAAGTCATGGATCTCACGTCTCAAGTCGCCGCTAAGAGTATTGATGACCACCCTAAAGTCATCCCTCATGCCCAGAAACTCGGAGTCTAGACCTTCCAAGCCCGCAACTTGGCCAAACTTGCTACCGTGTCTCTAGACGCACCTCTACTTCCCTTGTCTTCTTGGCGAGACTCTTTCCGACCACGGTTTTCATCAATCACAACACAACTTCCACCACCCACATTCTTGTTACCTTCGTTCGCCATCTCCTTGAATCAACCTGTCTCTGATACCACTTGTCACAAACTTGTCTCTACAAGGTTCTTCCGTGCGGCACTTAGTCTCGACTTAGTCAGGCTTGCTCGAACACTCAACGATCTAGATGACTAAGAAAGCTCTAAAGAAAAAAACAAGTAGAATGGGGAACTACTTTGTATTACTTGAGAGAACTTTATCAAGAGATTACAAGTGATTTGAGAGGTGTCTTCCTCAAATGAGGCTACCTCTATTTATACTACTATGTACATGATTCTACAAGGTTCAAGGAAGTTTCTAGAGCTTCCAAGAGCTTCTAGGACTTCCAACACCTTCCAAGGGCTTCCAATACATTCTTGCAACTTCCATAGAATTCCATAGAGTCTTCTAAGCAAGTGTAGAACAATTCGAAATCCCGAACAACCTCGGAAATAACTCTATCGAGCGGGCGGGTCGTGACATCGGTCACACTTGCATATTTTTTATTCCGCTTCGCCACTCTTTCTGTTTTGACAAAAAGGGGGAAAAGAGAGTATAAACTCATTCTTTATAACTTGTACATTTTTCATCTTTGGTTAAAAATAAGTTTATATTTTGACCTCAACAAAAAAGGAGAGATTGTTAATAAAAATATCGCATAAAAACGTTATTTATATTTTACAATCCTTCTAAGTTTTGTTAAATGACAATGATAAACTTAGTTTACGCAAAGTGTAAAATAGACAAGTTTGAAACTATAGTTTCAACTTTCTATTTACATCACTAAGGTATGAATAAATAGATATCCAACATTATGGTAATGATCAAATGAACACAACTTGCATTTACAAGTATTTTATACAAATGCTTATTTCATAAAAAGTCTATTAACAAATATATACTTTTATTTGTACAAGTAAACTAGTAATTTTCTCATACAAACTAAAGTTTACCTACGCTTGACTTAATACATCTTATTTTGTTAAAACACTTAACTAGACATTTTTATATACAAAGGTAACTAGACATTTGTTCATGTACATGTTTACTTTCCACATTAAGAAAATCAAATCAAATTCAATATTTACCTCATGGATGAGATTATCAAAGAGTTTCAGTGTGTTTGATGTGTTGTCACATCAAGAATATTGCCATATATTGAAATATCCTAAGAAGATTTGATATATATATTTTGGAAAGATTTTTACACAAGATCCAAGGAGATTTGGCTGTCAGATACAGGCGGTACAAAGTGAGGTACCCTTCGAAGGGTATCGTGGGTTCCGCGTATCTGACAAACTTTTGGCTATAAATAGAGGCCATTTGATCTCACTTGGAATCATCCCTTGCACAACTAAATCTGCATTTGATCTCACTTGGAACTTAAGGTGAGTGGCTCACCAAGTCACAACCGGCGTGAAGTGGGTCTTTTTTTTTGTTTTATTGTTTTTTATTTTGTTTGTGAGTGTGTATGAGATATTTAGTGGGATGTATTTGTGTAAAGTTGGTATTTTAATGAAATTTGATGGTAAGGTGACCATGTCCTGTGAAAGGTGAAAGGGGTGAGGGAAAGTAAAAGGAGAGAAAAAACTGAAGTGGCGCCGATGTGCAAAGTGAGTGGATAATGACCATGCCTTTTAGCCTAATATGTCTTTGTTAAATTGTTGAAAAGCCACTATAAACTATTTTTTTTATTAAGCCATCAAGTTATATATTAATTGTTGAAAAGGCCCTTTTGATGGGTTTGACCGACTGTTTTGTTAAAATGAATGGATTGAGACAAACCTATTTAACATTTTTATCGTAGATGAGTAGGAAAAATACAAATGCAAAAATAACGTCAAATGAGATTTCCACGACAACATAATCAATCAATTTTAGCTTAAAAATAATTCAAACCCGTCAAAAAGGTTTTTTCTAACAATTAAAACATAACTGAATGGCTTAATTGACAAATAATATTTTATCGGGGGTTTTAAACGATTTTATGAAAATATGTTGGGCTTTTGTGACAATTTCCCTAATGTTTTTGTTATAACATTGATGGCAAATATTCCGACCCTAGTCGAATGGTTATATACAGCAAAACAATACTCAATCTCACCATAGCTAAATATAGAGAGATAAAACATAGACAATTGTGACCTTGCCCAAATGTACATAGTTTGCTTTCAAAAAAACTTCCGACAAAAGTGTGTAGATATATGAGAGAGAGAGAGAGAGAGAGAACAATATGACCGAAAAGAAAAAGGTTTAGGGATAAAAACATAAAAACGTATATAGACATAACCGCATAAAAGCTTACAAACATAGATGCATAAGAGCATGCAAGCATAAAACAATACGCGGAGCCGATGATCATACGTAAGTCCATAGTACAAGGGATGCGGAAAAAATTTG
Organism: Artemisia annua; assembly: GCA_014162995.1. Classification (NCBI taxonomy): domain Eukaryota; kingdom Viridiplantae; phylum Streptophyta; class Magnoliopsida; order Asterales; family Asteraceae; genus Artemisia; species Artemisia annua. Next base: position 181,280 of record LBNU01037499.1, on the reverse strand, counting down.
TGGATATAAACGGCTATGAATTTCTATACCCAAAAGCGGAACAAATATGTTTATGTGAGGCTACTAAGTCGCTTATTAGAATGCCTAGAAAAAAGCTACCAACCAACAACAACTTACTTAAACGCTACCCATCTATCATAATTCTAGTTCTCTATGTGTTCTCCTCACATGTCGTGTCTCCGAACAGGAGAATCTCATTCAGATCAAGCTTTGGTCTATCTACCACTTTAGTTTTGGTTACCCATTCTCCTTAAGTCGTCGAGAGGGAGAGCTTCCACTCTCCTCCGGACATATCCAAACAATCTTTTCCGTTCTTCTCTCATCTTGTTGTTGATAGTCGCGACTTCTAGTTCCGCTTTAAACGCTCCTTTCAAAATCATGTCTAACATAGTTTTATCATGTACAAGTGTCCACCTTATCATACTCACCTGTGTCACTTTCACTGTTTTGTTTGTCTATAAATTAAGGACCTAAAGTAAATGTCTACTTCATTCATTTAGTGAGATGTACATCATCATTTTCTCTCTTAAAATCAAACAATCATTTTATCATTTCATTAATCACCTAAAATTTGAAAAGCTCATTTGTTCATTTATAACAGTTTATCTAATGTTAGTATAAGGTCATTCTGCTAGTTAAATAATTACATATAAGTTTTTCAATAATAAAAATGATAAATATATAGTGTACATAGACACGATCAATACCATGTGTTTTTATGTCTTTTTTTTTTTTTTTTTTTTTTTTTTTTTAAATGTGTTTCTCAAATTTTGCCAAATAATGAATTTAGTATTTCTATTTCTTCGAGGAATCGAAGTCTAGCTTGCATTAAAACAATATATCAAGTGTTTTAATAGATCCACAATGTGGTAGGTCGGGGTAAATTTAAATTGGAAATGAATTCATAATAGATGATATGTGAAAAATACTACAACGTCGACCTAGCCTCTTTGAGAATTCAGTTATCACTATTTTGTCATACATTTACTATAGCAATCAATCCATCCTTTTTCATTTCTATCAGGTACGAGTAAATGCAAACTAAATCAGTATTGTTCAAGTCACAAATCCATCTATTTCTGTTTATTTCTATCTATCAGGGTTGATGTTGCACTTCGTACGCTATGGTGATAGAGTAAGTTGAAGACTCAGTTGTGTGATTTGGGAATTCAGTGATGAAGTTAATTTGTTTCTTTTTCTTATATTATCTCTAGCCAGTTGTCATTTTTGTTTTTGGTTTTTGTTATTAGTACATTTGTGGGTTATATAGGCATTTTTTGAAGTTGAAAGTAAGAAAGAATATGTTTTGAAAGTGTGAACAACACCCCACGGTCACTTTTGTTCTGTTAGGATTTTAATTCACTCTCACAACTCGGTGGTATGCACAACAACACCACATCAAAAATCCACCACGCGTCATGGTGGTGGTGATGGTGGGGAGAACGCGTTATCTTACATCTATGTCCGATTTAATAGAAACCAGAAAATTAGTTTATGACTTAGGTTAAGTGAATTAAATCTTTGTATTATCAAACAAAATTTCAGCTCCACTTGTTTGTGACATGCTATATTCCCTTCTATCTTCTAATATATTGAAACGGTGTATATTTTTTAAAGAAGCTAGCTGAAAAAAATGGGTTCTTGCATAAGTGTAAAGCCATCATAGATGTGTACAATAGATTCTTATGATGGAACAAATCAATCTAGCCATGCTACCCGATCAGTTATCTACCCTGCATTTATTATTTAGAACACTCAAAACCATTGTCATAACCATTACGACGAGACATATCAATTTAACCAAATACCAAACACATCTTTTGATATATCAATAACTTAACTTTGAATGATGGAGCTGTGTGTAAGGATTTGAACGAAATAAAAGCAGCAAGGCATTAAATTCTTTCCTAAATAAGACATTGGTCAAGGCTCGGGCCAAGGAATTGAAATGACTCTTCAAACTTCAATCAATGTGAACAACGAAAATATAAAATATAGCATGCACTTGTATACTAGCAGCATTTTCTTTTTTCTTACTTAATGTGAATAAGTTAATTTAAATAGCATATTCTAAAAATTATATTATATGCTAATTTACTTTTTGATCTTCTGTTCTTTGCTACTTCTGGACAAATTTCCGATGCCACTTCAAAAATTAGCATGGCCAAAACATGTTTATGAACTAAAAAGATATACTTCATACGCCTTATTTTAACAGGAAATTTCAAGAATAACCATTTTGAGAATAGTTTTTACAAATTTCAACCATTGATACGAAAAATGAATAGCGAGCAAATGAAATTTACTCGACAGTTTAAGATTTCGTTACGTAGTCATTTTTTGTTTCCCAGATTAAATATGGTGTTGACACGTGTTTTTGGCTAGCAAAATGTTTTGCTTGCCGTCACATTTGCTCGCTGCAAATTATTTTCTAGGACACGGGTATGTTGACAATTGGATGTGGCAAGCAAACTTGTTTGTTCTCCATCCCATTTGCTCGCTTAAAACATCCCATTTGCCCTTCATCTTTATCACCCTCATTTAATACGTACATGGTTTGGTGAGGGGGAGCAACAAACATAATACGTTCATTTGTTTCATTCATTTAATACATGATTTGGTGAGTGTCAAACTTTACATTTTAAAAGTAGCAAGCAAACATAATACTCAAGCAAACCATTTGTTTTGCGATGTTCTTTTTCTTTTATTATTAAATAACCTTTTTTAAACAAAGTGGCGAGCAAAATATATAAGTAGCGAGCAAATGGTGGTGGCGGACAAATGTATTCGCTTGCCATGTCGATTTTGATAATTTGAAAAAATAGTGTCAATTTTGTTTACTGGGTTTGATTTGAGTAGATTTTGTAATTGATTTTTATTTTAAAGTTTCTCAATCTAGGTGTCAACTTTATATTTCAGCTAATAAGAAAAGATTTTTGTTGGTGGAGATGATATGTAATTAGTAGAGAGTATAGTTAGTAAAAAAATTTAAAAGATTGTGCATTTCAATGTGGCTATTTATTTTAAGACCGAGGGTGTATCAAATACAAGATGATTACCAGCATGTAGGAATGCTCGTTACAAGTTCGTATGAAACTATAATTTGTATAACGTTAATGATTACCCACCCTAAGGATGATGTATGTTGAAGAACAATGTTTAATCTTGATACTAACTTAGTGGCACGTCAAGAAAAGTGCATGTTCACTTTCCAAAAACATAATTATTTTTTTACAAAGTCATTCCTCTTAAATGAACCGAGCTACACGTCAAAAACTAACCCTAAAGTTACTGTATGAGGTTTAAACTTTGATTCAAGAAGAGTTGAGACGTTCAGTTAGCCGTAGAACAATTTGATTACCCATACGGCCATACCTTTTTGTGCAAACACATAATCACCTTCGTTTGTTTGGCCAAACCATCAGGCCCAATATTTATCTTTTTCGAATCAAATCTTGATATTTCAGTCACCTATTGATTAATTAATAAGATTGTTAAGAGGGTGTTTAAATTTCATTTTGTTTAATATTCTGCCAAAAAATAGTTGATTTATATATTTTTTTGGGTGAAAAACATAAAATAGTAACCAAATTTGAGATTTGTTCTAATTTAGTCATTCTAACTTTGTTTTGATTATTAAAACCCCTCAAAGTTTCAATAGTGTGTTATTTATATGTTTTAGTGACGTAGATAAAACTCTTTTCAAGCTTGGTTATTATGTAACTTATTTACTTTTCCGAGTTGCATATATTGGTTATACATAAAGTTAGTTTGGGAGTAATTATATAAAAACCTTAAACGTAGTCATTTTGCATATTTTTACAACAATTAAACAAAATTGAACTTTTATGATTTTTATGGTTAATGTGAAGTTTGAGTGACAAAATTGAAACACTCGTGAAACTTAGTTACTATTAGATGACATTTTCCCTTAAAAAAAAGGTAAAAATAAAAAATCCTTGTAGTTGATTTGTATTTACAAAGAAAAAAGTTGTTTTCATTTTAGTTTCACTAAATGTTTTATACGTTTTTTTTTATTACATTTTAAAAATTATTCTTTTAGTTGAATTATCGTATGTTACAACACTTTTTAATTAAGTTATGATTATTTTACCTTATATTCATATACGTTACACGAAACATTAAACTAAAATATCGCAACTATAATTTTTCGCGAGTATAGAATTTTGTTGTTATACGGATACTCGACTATTTTGCTTTAAGAAGGGAAAAGAATAAATTATGATATTCCCTAGAAACATTTATTTTATTTCTTCCTAATATTACCTTATCGCCTATGTAACGGTATTCACCATGTTAATTGTTCATCTAATCCATTGCATCTCAGTCCAATGTTTTATAAATACAAATTAAGTAAAAGAGAACATGTTCTAGTTTGTGCCTCGAGAGCATTTATCAAATCAACTCGAGTTTTTGTCGTGTATTTTGAGCCAAGTTAGCTCGAGACTGAGTCAACCTTGAGGTTGCATCTTAACGACCGTTGAGCCTAGTCTAAGTATTAGAACATTGTAAACCTCGTAGATGTATTGCATATTTAGGCAAACTATATATAAAGTACATTTTAATATGAAACCCTAATGGAAAACGCACAATTAGGCTTAGGCCATGTTTAAAGCTAAACTAAGAAGAAAAAAGAAACAAACATTAGGGTAACAAAAGTAATGATTTGTTGATTAAGAAATCCGACAGCATACGGGAGCTATCTTCAAGCAGCAGTAAAAGTAAATAAAAGCAGTAGCAAATGAAAATAACAAATTTGTTAATGAAGACATCTGACAGGAAGCAAAAGGTTAATCTTCATCATGCAACAACAACAAAAGCAAAAGAAAGCTTAATTTAATTTTATTTTATTTATAACTAAACTAATAATATATCATAAACTTGATCCAAGACAAAGTAAGAGCCACTACGTCAAAATTTGCAAAGCAACTTTAGTCATTCCTTCATCCGCATGTTATTCTTATAGAGTAAACCCTTGATCAAAATTTGTAAAGCAACCGGAGTGATCCTTGATCACTCCGCAAAGTTTGCTTTTCCTTAGTCATTCCTTCATCCTTGACCACATCCATCAAACTTGCACACTTTTCCAAAGCAAAATTTGCAACCTGAGGAGTAGACTTCTGGTCCAAAGAATGACTGAATTTGACAATATTTTCGTTAGTGAGGCGTAAACTTTCATTCACTTCTTTCATTTCTTTAACAACTTTGATTAATCTCATCAGCATCTAGCCCCTGCAGCTGCAGCTGGTTCATTTGGGCTAGCTTATTAGCATATGCTTCAATAGCTTCTTTGTGATTCTTCAGCAGTTTCATGCCATCTTCCAAAAGCACCGTGTCGGCCTTAATCGCTTTCACCAGATCGCTGTTATCCATTAGGGTGTTTATTATCAAATGTGACGCTCGAACCCTAATTAGACAAACTATATATAGAGTAAAGCCTAATGGACTCAAACCCCGCAATCGGGCTTGGGCCATATTTATCGTCTAATGTTGGTCAAACTATATATAGAGTACTGAAAGAATCCCCAAGACTTGTGTAAGTAAACGAACCCGAAGACAATATCAAGAAAGCTAATCACTAAATATCATCTTGTTTTCAAAGGACCAAGAAAAATGAAAAGGGTAACAACTTCTACAATACTACAACCAATCTATGATGTTCAAACATAGCTAATCTACAGACTCCACACAACTATCGACAACGACAGTCGCTGAAGGATCCCATGAGTTGCTCCCGCCACGAGTTGCTCCCGCCTACATTCGCTAAAGTCATCTTGCAAAGGAATAAAAAAAATCCAATAAATATAACACTAAAAAAATCAATATGGCGATATCTGCAAAAAACGGAGTGTGTAATTTTACCTTAAGATGATGATCTATTTGGTCTGACTCATTTATTTCATGTATTAACATCGTCGCTGAGTCAAAAACCTGTCCGGAAACTTGAAACCATCTTGTCATATCCTAAATTAGCTAAGAAATTCCTAAATAAAAATATAATTTACAAACTAAAATCTACAAAAAATCTCTGGTCATGAAATTGAGTCCAAGCATGCCGAGAGTTTGACTTTCACAGGTCTTGGAATCAGGTTGACCGGTCAACCTCAAAGGACCTTATACACACTTGCTATTAACATTGCACAGACTCATCACTAAGGATATTATCTATCTATCTCAACTCCAGTCGGTTGCAGATTCAAAGTCAAATGTGTTTTTTGGGGCCAAATCCAGAAGTCAGCGGAGATAGTTTGCCTTTGACCTCACTAGTCATAAATCCATAGAAGTAGGTTCATTAGTACCATCTTGAAAGGGTTCTGATCCAACTTGACCATCTATCGCATAGACCACCATTGTTTTACTGGAAAATTTAAGTCGCAAAGGCCTTCTGCAGTCTTCCGAAGTAATT
>LBNU01037499.1:136341-166750 GCA_014162995.1 Artemisia annua | reverse complement strand
GAGTCAACCAAACACTTCCTTAAACACATCCCAGACGCCAAATACACGTTATCAAAACCCTGACTCGTTTTCCCGCCAAAATGACTGACAAACTCAGATATTCCCATAACTTCATTACAACAACCGCAACAAATCCCGTCACTTGTAATCGTCCCCTCATGTGACTTTTTTTGCCTTCTTGCTTTCCCATATTGCACCTTTGACCCAACCAAAATAACCCCTGAATCAATCATAAATGATAACAGATTCCGGTTTTTAGTTACCAAACCGCCATTGTTATCTTTTTGTGACCCCTTTTCAGACCCACGAGCTAAAAGGCGAGGCTTACTTCTTTCAGTGATCTTTTTACCATGTTTCTTTTTTGACCCATTTTTTGTTTTCTTAAAGACTTTCTTTTTTTTGTTGGAGATGATTTTACCGTTGTTTACTTTCTTCTTATGCATCCTGTTCTTTTTCTTCTCATCTTCAAGTTTTTTCTTAGTATGTCTAAAAAGCATACTAATCTCTTCTTCGGGTATCGGATAATATGCGGATATTTCATTATCATCGGCATCGCCTTCTTCAATTTTCTTTTTAAGCACAGCATAAGCTTTAGTTGTAGACCAGTGTGCTCTCTTTCTGTTTGGTTCAACATAAATCGCATCCAAGTGTGCTCTCTTTCTGTTTGGTTCAACATTAATCGCATCCAAAGAGGTTTTTTCTTGCCTTTGTTTAAGTTCAATAGTCCAACCAGATTTCAAAAGCATATCAGATATTTTCTCTCTTATTAACTGTTTCTGCTCACGTCTAGCCAAATGCTCACCATTTTCTTCACCTTTTTCAATTTCTTCATTTTTCTGAATTTCAGGCCGTTTTTTAATTTCCATGAGGTTCGCTGTTCTCATTTTAAGCACGTGTGTTGCTAATGTTTTTGCCTCCCTTTTAATGGGTTTTCCACGACGTTTCTTAAGTTTCTTACATATCAGATCTTTAATTCTTTTTGACATTCTTTCTTTCCCTTGAAATTGTCTTTGTCTTCCTTGTAGTTTTGTGGGTCCCACTTGAACATCTTGTGAAACAATTTTACGGGGTCTTCCACGACCACGTCGTTCAATTGGAAACTTAGGAGGTCTTTCACGACCACGTCGTTCAATTGGAAACTTAGGAGGTCTTCCACGACCACGTCGTTCAATTGGAAACTTAGGAGGTCTTCCACGCCTCTTTAGTTTCTTCTTTGGTCTCGGATTTTCGTCAACATATATATTAGGAGGCTTTACATCACGTTTTGACTTCCTTTTATGTCTATCATTTCCAGCAAGTTGAATGCTTTCATCTAATTGTTTTAAACCAAGAACCATCTCACCTAATCCACCGTCAACCGCCATTGTACCGTCGCTAGGAGGCTTTACATGACGTTTTGACTTCCTGTTATATCTATCATTTCCAGCAAGTTGAATGCTTTCATCTAGTCCTTTTAAACCAATAACCGTCTCACGTAATCCACTGTCAACCGCCATTGTATCGTCGCTAATGGTAGTCATAGTCCTTGACCTCAACACCCTCATGCTCACGTGGTCCTCATCTTTCTCAACTTTCCCCTTTTTACCTCTTCCATCCAAATGGCCCACAATTTTCCTTTTCCTTTCCCTATCACGTTTCGAAGACCTAACTGTAAGTTCACCATCAATCTTATCTTGGTTAAATCCATTCTTCTTTACATTTCCGACATTTTTCTTTCTCCTTTCACGCCTACCTTTACCCAAAACATTAGCATTCTCAGTATGCTTAGTATCATCACCAACATTGTCAACCATTTTATCACCAGTACCAGATTCTAAATTTTCAGACCCACTTTCACAGTCTATGTGTATTGAATCTATCTCACAATCTACATCTGCTGATTCATTTTCTTCGGTTTCTTGTTTGGGACGCGAAACAACCGAATCTTTAACCGGATCCAACACTTCTGACCCTAAGAACACACCTTTATCATCCACATTTACATTTGCGCCATCATTCATACCCATTTCGACATTTTCATCAGCATCATCAGCACAGACCTCAATTTCACCTTCACTAGCTCCATTTTCACCATTACTTAAATTATCCGTAATATCTTCATTTTCGATATCGGGTTTCGCCCTTTTCAAGACCCTATTTGATCTCAGTTTCATAATGGTCAAATCCTACACAACATCATTTAAAACCAACCCATTATCCCATTTATCATAGTTCATTAAAAAAAAAGAAATTAGAAAAAAAGGCCTAAAAGGAGCTTAACTAATGAATACTTTGAGCAATAAAAAGAGCTTAACTCGTGAAATAATTACCTCATTTTCGATACCGCATCTTCCCCTTTGCAAAACTCTATTTGATCTCAGTTTCATAANTTCGACATTTTCATCAGCATCATCAGCACAGACCTCAATTTCACCTTCACTAGCTCCATTTTCACCATTACTTAAATTATCCGTAATATCTTCATTTTCGATATCGGGTTTCGCCCTTTTCAAGACCCTATTTGATCTCAGTTTCATAATGGTCAAATCCTACACAACATCATTTAAAACCAACCCATTATCCCATTTATCATAGTTCATTAAAAAAAAAAAAAAAAAAAAAAAAAAAAAAAAAAAAAAAAAAAAAAAAAAAAAAAAAAAAAAAAAAAAAAAGGAGCTTAACTAGTTACTGTAATACTTTGAGCAATAAAAAGAGCTTAACTCGTGAAATAATTACCTCATTTTCGATGCCGCGTCTTCCCCTTTGTAAAACCCTATTTGATCTCAGTTTCATAATTATCAAGCCCTACACAACATCAAATAACAACTTATATCAACCCGTTGTCCAAATTATAATTCATAAGCAATTTATACACAAATTTTATAAAGTTATCTAAATGGTACTAAAATATCAATCCCTAGAGTTAAATGATCATCATATATCAACAATGCACATTCAAATTTATAAACTTAACACATAATTCAACAAAATTCTTAAAAAAGCTAACACCTTAACATTAAAAAACATACATAACATCACAATTTCACTAGCTCCAGTTTTACGAATACTTAATTTATCCGAAAAAACTCGATTTTCAACGCTTTTCAAAACCTTATTTGATCTCAATTTCATACTGATCAAACCCTGCACAACCTCAAATAACATCAATATACACCAACCCTATCCAAATTATCATAATTTAGTAAAAGTTTTACGAAAACTTAATTTATCCAAAAAACGTCGATTTTCGACGCATTCAAAAACCTATTTGATCTCAATTTCATACTGATCAAACCCTACACAACATCAATATACACCAACCCTATCCAAATTATCATAATTTAGAAACAGTTTTACGAATACTTAATTTATCCAAAAAACGTCGATTTTCGATGCTTTCAAAAACCTATTTGATCTCAATTTCATACTGATCAAACCCTACACAACATCAATATACACCAACCCTATCCAAATTATCATAAAACAATTTTACACAAATTTTATAAAATTAATTAAATAGTACTAAAATATCATCAATTAACACATAATTTTACATAATCCAATAAAAAGTTAGCACCTTTAACATTAAAAAGCATATATAACATCATTTTACACCTACCCATTATCCCATTTGTCCATAAAATTCATTAAAAAAAAAAAAAAAAAAAAAAAAAAAAAAAAAAAAAAAAAAAAAAAAAAAAAAAAAATTACTGAAAATATCAAACCCTAAGATAAAAAGATCATCAAATATCACCAATGCACTTTCAAATCATATAATTGACACATAATTTCACATAATTCAATATAAAGTTAACACCTTTAACATAAAAAAACACAAATTAATATTAAAAATCAAATCTTTAATCAAAATTGGAATAAAAAGATGTGAATTATACCTGATAATTGGATCAAGAAAGTTGTGGGTATTGAATTTTGGTACTAATTCATTATAAAAATGTAAAATTTATGTGTTTTGAGATGGAATAAATTTGGGGTTTTTTAGTGAGAGAAAGATGGAAGGGATCAGTGTGTGTTTAGGTGTGTTTGTATGTGTTTTTTTCTGTAACTGTTGTGTGTTAGTATTTGGGTTTTATTTACTGTATATGCCATATGGGTATTTTATTGGATGAGTTTTTTTCGTCGTAAGGAGGTCGAGTTTTTGGCTCAAATGTACGTGGCGAGTATACTGTGATCGTTTTTTACTTTTCTTCCTGACTGCTTCCGAGATGAGTCAACTAGTGACGTTTGAACTTGAGACCTCTTGTGCGAGAACATTAGGATGTTTGTTTGTATGCCATATGGGTATCTTTTTATTTTTTTAGTGCTTTAGCATTTGGAATATTTATGGGTACTTGTCTGAATTTGTCTGAATTTTGGGTACTTGTGAGGATTGTAATGTGTGATTAAAATAGAATTTTGGTGTTAATCACATGAAGCAAAAAGGTATTGTGACAGGCTTTATCTGCAAGTTTGCAAGATGCTATTGTTTTAGTTGATCTTTGATGGTGTGCTGATTTTATTTGCTAAGTTTATGAGTTAGGACTAAAATGGAGATTTTAGTTAAGGTGGATTTGGTTTGTGTTTGTATCGTGATCGCGAAAACATTTGGCTACAAAAGGACTTGGTCTTAATGGGTAGAAAGTTTATCGACATCTAGTTGTAAAAAACACATCACCAATTCTAAAAAAATGGGTAAAAGTGTGCGTAGATGATATGGCGCGTCTTCAATTTGTAGTAAAATTTACATGTTTCTTTCAAAGAAAAAAAAGTTGCATGTTTTAACCCGTTACTGAGCGTGTCTCACGTGTTAATATGAAATAGGACATGTGGGAACGAGTCGGATTAGAGGTTCTTGTATACGGAAATAAAACAGTTTATGACATTAGAGTTTTTGAAATACCGAAACTCAAAGAGCAATTGCCGTGATGGTCATGTAAAAGATGCCACTAATTTTAAGGGCCATTATATTTGAATCAGATGGAATTACAATACCCTTTGTGTTAGTGATTTTTTTTCAGTGAGTATTACTAACATATAGCTAAGAAATTTCTTACCTGCTAAACATTGTAATCTTCTTTAAGAATGACTCGGCGTAATTCTTTAAATGAAAATGAGAAATACTAGGTATATCAGCTATTCTCTTAAATGCAAGTTTCTGTATATTTTGCTAAAACATATCAAGTGTGAATTCTTTATACCTTAGCCATATTTCCACGATTCTGTCTTTTCAAATAATTCATAAGCACAAGCGCACAACATTGAGGTAAGCATGGATCATCAATCACCAATGTAGGCCTACAACAAAAAGGGTTGCATAGTTGTGTTTCTACGCCTTTTTTTAACTTTTACAGTTATAAGAAAAAAATAATGATTGATCTGATAGGTCAAGAATCTCAACGCCATGTCGCCATATATGTGATGCTCTATGAATGGCAAACGAGGGTATGCGAATAATTGAAATATAAAGTTCAAGTGTACGCGATATCACTATCAACCTAGAGTTGCATCAGTAGATGATGATTAAACAAATATTCAAATATTTACCGAAAATAAGGTATGGATGTTTTGTTTGCAGCCAACTTATGTTTAATGTTAACTGTTACAAGTTACAACCATGGTTTCTCCGTTATTTATAGCATCGTTGGCTTCATTACAATGAATTTCGCCAAAAAGTGAGCATGTTCAAGTGTACAACTGCAACTACTTTTTAATTCAAATTAATGTCGAAAAAAAAACGTATATGAAGAACAATTGTTAATGTTCATGTTGCTTAAACATTGATATAATAAGGTTCAAATAACTTCGTCCTTTATTTTTTTATATTATATAATACTTGATAAAAATTATACCAATGAAAATACATTTAAAACATTATAAAACCAATTCATTTATATATTTTGCATCTAAGTATTATATAAATCTTAAAAAAAAATAGTTAAGATCAAAGTCGAGAAAACAATATTTCAGAATGTCAAAACATGACAATTATTTTAGAACGGGAGAGTAAGAATTAAAAAAGCACGTGTTAATTAAACATTGATATAATTTACATAGAAGGCTCAAATATTCCAAATTTCCAATGGTTGGTACTTGGGACCACTGACCAGTTCGATAATGTACCTGTAAACTTATAAACCCAATAATTTTCTTGAAGACGATGGCCTACCTATAGAATCTATGGATATTATGTAGTAGCGCAGCAACCATTTAAGTGGTTATTATTCGTGTATAAAAAGACCTTAGTTACGCAAATAATTGGGTAACTTTGAAGGGAGATTACAATAAAGATGATTAAAAAACTCGAAATTAACAATTGTAAGTATGAGTAGTATTTGGATCCCTATTTTGAGTGTTTGGGCTTAGAGTATTTTTCATGCTTCCTCGGATGAAGAGAAATCGTGTGTGTTGCATGAAGATATTTTTCTTACAGTTCAAAGGATGTTGCTTTTATGGACTTCGAATAGAGCTTCAAAGAATCGTTTTTCGGGGCCAACTGGATTCTTCGCCCTAAAGAGCTTCTAGATTCTTAGATTTCCTTTGTTTTGGTGTTTTCTTTGTTTTGGTTATCTTGTTTGGTGTGGGTTCTCCTCNATGAAGATATTTTTCTTACAGTTCAAAGGATGTTGCTTTTATGGACTTCGAATAGAGCTTCAAAGAATCGTTTTTCGGGGCCAACTGGATTCTTCGCCCTAAAGAGCTTCTAGATTCTTAGATTTCCTTTGTTTTGGTGTTTTCTTTGTTTTGGTTATCTTGTTTGGTGTGGGTTCTCCTCCTTGGAGCCCCTTCGTTGCTTTTGTTTCTTTTTGCCGTGTGGCTTTTAATATCATTTTTTTTTTTTTTTTTAAAGTAGTATTTGGATCCCTAATCTTGTTAAAAAATCAAACTTTCTCTTTCTAAACAACATTAGCTCTTATCTTCGTCAATAATCATGTTTCGCTAGAGAATCTTAGTTCAATGAATTAACGGAAACAGTTCCAGTTGAGTCTGGTCTATTGCTCGGAACTAAATTGGTTGTTTATCACTTAACACTTTTTTATTTTTCAACTTTAAACGACTAACATTAACAGCAAAATGGTACAAACAAACACTATCTACATATAGTCTGGGTTGATTGAATTATAAATAGCATTTTCAGTTCCATTATCGTATAGTTTTCAAGTTTCAACATTGTAACTCACGGGATGACCTATATGAACACTCGTCTCATGCATTTGCCAATTCGTTGAAACTTAGTAACATACTCTCTATAAACTCGAAACTGGTCCATACCCCTACTATACTACTCAATTACCTAGTAGTGGCCAGCCACACGCATAAACTCAAAATCAAGCTAAGTTGCAACTTGCAACCATTATGAGCAAATAATGCAACCTTTACAAGCTCAAAAGAGGTACTTTCGTAGATTATGAGCTTACTAATACTTATGTATACGTATATCATAACATAAATCAAAGTAAATTAAAAAAATTTAACTGACTTTAGCTTTATAGAACCCGTCCAAAAGGTGAGCACTATGTGGTGTTCGTTTTTTTCAAATTGTTTGTTTTGTTTAATTGTTTTTTAACAACCTTTTAATCTGATTCATTTGACGCGGTCAGACATGTGTGTCATTAAGGGTTTTTTTTTTTTTTTTTTTTTTTTTTTTTTTTTTTTTTTNACGTATTTTTGGGAAAGTTCGTGCAGGTACATGTCAAGCTTTATTTAATTTTTCTTTTCCCGATAAAGGTTTTATGCAATTCGGCGTATTTTAATACCGTTTTTTTTTTTTTTTTTTTTTTTTTTTTTTTTTTTTTTTTTTTTTTTTTTTTCGTTCAGAGACGGTTAGATGCTCAAACCTTTTACTCAATAAGATATGAACGAGATGTCTTACTACCTCTTAATGTATTTTAACCTTTTTTTCTTTTTTACTTTAGTTTTTATTTCTTTGGCCCTTTAACTTTTTTTTCTTTTTCCTTTTTTACTTTAGTTTTTATTTCTTTGGTTTTTTTTTTTTCATTTTGTATTATGTATTTTATCAACTTTTTCTTTAGTATTGATAATACGTTTAAATAGATTTGTGTTTGCTTTCTTAACAAAATCACTCAATACATTTTAATGGCCTATGAATCTAAATTATTAAGAGGTTTGACAATTAATAGTGTTTTTTTTTCCGTTCGTTTAGATGCATTAAGAGGTTAAAACCTCTTGCCTAACAAGTCTTGAAAGAGGATATTGCTACCTCTTAATGATATATAAACTAGTTTTTTTTTTTTTTTTTTTTTTTAATCATCTAAATGTTTAAAAAAAACAAACAGCATTATTTTAGTTAGATTCATAGGTTTGTGCCACAAATTTAAATGTAGATGTGTGAATCAGATTTAGACTCAGAGTCTCTTAATGATAATATATATACGCAATTAATAAAGAATGCCGAATCATCCACCGAATCCTATGTTCATCCTAGTTTATTTGATGTATATACCTGTTTTTCAGTTGACTTCATGTATATCTAGGCCAATGTGTCTTATTGGGCTTAGTATGTGCTTAGTTTCGGTTAATCCTTAGGCTCTTTTTTATTACGTAGAAACTTGGATTATTTTTAGCCTTTGTAATTTTAATCTAATTTCAATCATTCTTTTAGGCTAGTTTCTTGATTTTAACAAAATTGCACAAACACAAGAGTTTATTAAACAATAATAACGGGTTTATGAAATCAAATAGTAGCATTCGTATTTTGAGCATAAAAATAAAAATATATAAATAAATAAAATCCTTTGAAAATATTTTAATTGTTAATTAACAATTTGAAGTATATTTGAAAATATTTTAATAGTGACAGTTACAAAATAATGAATATGTTTGACAAAGTCTACAAATCAACATATAATTACTTTGCAGAATCAAATTGCGACTCAATGTCTTTAAATGTTTTATTTTAGAATATTTTATTTTCCCGTTGCTAGATCTTGTTGTTAGTCTAGTTTGTGTTACTCTACTAATTTATCAGTTGTTCTATTTAATGTTTATAATCGTGAAAATTGAAACTCAATGTTTTTAAATGTTTTATTTTAGAATATTTTATTTTCCCGTTGCTAGATCTTGTTAGTCTAGTTTGTGTTACTCTACGTTCTGTTAATTTATCAGTAGTTCTATTTAATGTTTATAATCGTGAAAAATGAAATTGTTACTACCTCCGTCCCAAAATTTATGTCCAATTTAACTTTTTCAATCAAACTTTGACCTTAAATATATATTTTTTTTGTGTTATATAATATTTGATGCAAAATATATAATTGAAATTGGGTTTTAAATGTATTTTCATAGATATAACTTTCATCAAGTATTATATAATACCAAAATATGTATTTAAGGTCAAAGTTTGATAGAAAAATTCAAAATGGACATAAGTTTTGGGATGGAGGGAGTAGGGGTGTTGTTCGGTTCGGTTTTCGGGTTATTCGGTTAATTCGGTTCGGTTAATTCGGTTAAAAGTTTTTTTAGGGTCAAACCGTAAACCAAACCAAACCGAGTTCAAATTCGGTTTTCGGTTCGGTTTGGTTGAATTCTAGTTCGGTTTGGTTCGGTTCGGTTTTCGGTTTAATCCGAATTACACACTTTATTTAAAAAGAAGAAAAATATACAAATATATTTAGCCAAAAAAAGTTATTTCAAACATAAAAAGTATTTTTTAATATTAGGATAAAATTTTATTGTTATTTATATATATAGAAAAATTCAAAAATCGGTTGGCCGACTGGAAAGCAAAAACGATGNGTTTGTATTTTGTATGTTATACTTAAAGAGGATATATATGATTGAAAAAATTCAATATGAACTGGTTGTCATGCACCATGGATACTGAAAAAAATCGAAGTCGTTGAGGCTCAGGTTTCTGATATGATTTTGTTTGGAAATGATGTTAAAGTGAGATATGTGTCTTATCCCTTGTTATCCCTAGGAGCATGGATGTACAGAAGATAAACGCTCTGCCGATGAAAATGTCCTGAATATATCATTTTCGATGTATCCGTGTGCTTCGAGGTGATTGAAAACCCATCTCGATCGGAGACTTAGAAGAGAAATATCCTGATACCTATATATAGAGATGTGGGCGCGCCTTAGGGCACAGGAACCAATTGTCTTGGGTCAAATGGGACCCCCTTATAGACTCAATGTGGTGGGGGGGTTAAATATTGTCCGTTGCGGCGAAAACTTGGCTTTATGGGGTAGAATGGTGGTGGAGGTTTAGAAGGAGGGTGGCGTGTTATGGGGTTAAGGGTGGTATAAGAGATTCCTGGTGTTCAGGGGTGGTTAGCCCGCCGGCCTCCGGGCGTCGGAGCGTCGCGTCGCACCAGGGAACAAGTAGCGGCGTGTGGGCGCGATCATCGCGAGCCGCGGTAGCCCCGCGCCGGCAGGCGTTGCGCGGCGGATCTGGCGGTCTCCGCGATTTTACCATCGTCCTCGTTTAGGTGCGCCTTGCGGGACGGGAACTGATCACTTCAGTTCTTTTGTGTGGATAGGCGGCTTGACTCGAGGCTTTCGTGTCACGCCGTTCGTCCTCGCAGGTCGTTCTGCATCCTTAACAGGTGTCCTACAGGACCAGGCGCTGTTGGAGCCGCGCGGAGATCAGCGTTGTGGGCGACCGTGGTTGGTGACGTGGATGGGTTTGGGTAGGTATCGCGTCCGGTAGCCCAGCTTTGCCCACAGGCAGTCTCAGGATGATTACGCGCACCGCGCGCCGCGCGCCTTCGCACAGCAGCACGTTGTGTTTCTAATGATTGTAGACGATAGATGGGGTGGACGTTGTTCGATCGACGGGGGAAATTCAAGGTTACCAGAATTATCAGATTGATCGGGGAACAGATTCACAAGTGAAAGTGGAGCATCGAGAGCTTTGGAACAAGTTGTACAAAAGGTAAACTATCTTTGTGATGGAGAGCTATTGAAAGGGAAGATTCCGGGTTGATAAGACTTGATAAAAGAGGTATATGATTTGATTCGGTTCTTTGCCAAAGTTGTATAATGCGGTGAATCATGTACCCATAGTCTGTGACCACCTTGTGCCTTCTTGCTCTGCAGCTGTGCTGGACAAGGGCGTATCCTAGTGGCTGGACAGCAATCTGGCAGTGTTAACGCTTTCTCCATTGGGAACTTCTTCCATCATGTGGGAAACGTTATATTTCCTAGTATATTGCCTTGTTTCGGCCCAGCGCCTACTCCTTGCGACTGCTCGCGCCCTACTTCCGATGTTGGACCCACAAACAATGCGCGCTCGTGTGTTCGGCAACAGATCTCAAGTACTAACAAAATTGTTCAAGACTTAATTAAAAAGTTTGAGTGATTGGTGCAAGGATGAACAAGTATAAAGAGAATAGATTGGACAATGGTTTACGGGACCCCATTAATATTCGAGTATAGTATTTTGCTCAGTCTGCTTCATTCTGTACTTTATATTTGTGTGTTGACAGTCTTCTGGTACATCCGGTGTGGTCTGCCATTTCTCCTCCTCTAAGGGGCCTGCAGTTTTGACTTTGGTCAGCTGTGGTTAATTATCTCCATCCGTTTCGTCTCTAGTCACCTTGAGTTGCTTGTTCGCATGCGGAGAGTCTCTCCCTTCTTCCTGTGGCCCTATCCACCCTTTCATGTCGGCACGCTGCGAGTCTGGTTTCTCTACTTCGAGGTATGCGTACCCCTGTTTACTAGTGTATCCGCAATATGATTTTGTGTGGGGGGAAACCCTTTAGCTCAAGTATTGGGTTTGTTCTTTGTGTCTTTTGGGTCCTTCCTCTTTAAATTATTTGATTCAATTGAGGGGACGCCTTGTATTGGTATTTCACCTTGCCGTCTCTTGGGCTTTACTTTTATTTTATTGCCTTTCTAAAAAAAAAAATAAAAAATAAAAAAAATATATATATAATATTTTATTGATTTTTTTTATATATAAATATATAAAACATATATAAGTTTATATGAATTTGGTTTTCGGTTCGGTTTTCGGTTTTGATTACCAAAACCATAACCAAACCGAGAACCGAATTAAAAGTTCGGTTTGATTCGGTTTTGGCAAATTCGGTTCGGTTATTAGTTTGGTTCGGTTATTTTCGGTTCGGTTCGATTTCGGTTTATTCGGATTTTTCGGTTTTTCTGCTCACCCTAGGAGGGAGCATATATTTACATCATTCAAACAAAATCATATCAGAAATTGCCTCATATTCAGATGTGCAAATCAAAATCATATCCTCTTAGTAAACAAGCACCTGAATTTAAATTTCTTTTTGTTGACCAGACAAGTAAATAATTAAAGGTGATAACTTGCATCAAGCTGTTAAAACACCAATAAAAAATAAGCATAATTATGCAGAACAAGAACCATCAAAATTAGACAAATAGTCGACAAAACGTACACATATTGTCATTGCTATATCAAGCTCTAGATAACTAGGTTCACCTCAACATGAAAATAAATGATGTAATCAAAGTTTGAAGATGTGATAAGACGTCCAAAACCAAGGTATCTTAATGCATAAGATACCAACATAACTCCGAGAACCGAAACAAAATCTCTCAAGGCTTACTTCTTCTTTTTGGCAGCGTCTCCAGCCTTGGTCTGCACAATCAAGAAATTGATATATTAAAACCAATCCTGAGATGGCTAAATTAAGAAAATAAAAACAGTATTTTTATTATCTCAAGTGACTTCAAATGGAAAATGAACTATTTACCTTCTTTACACCTCTGATCTTCTTGGCCCTATTCTTTCTTTCCTTCAATTGCTTTCGTGACCTCTCAACCTTGGTGTCTAAACCATTCTGCACAATACGAAAAAGACATTAGAAAATGAAAGTGCCATCATAACTGCATAAAAAAGTAATCCCAAACTTGAAGGGATAGTAAAGGCTTCAAGTAGACCCATTATTAAGAACGTAAACTTGTTAAGAGAGTCACATGTAGCAACCCATTTCATCACGTAAAGGAAACCAAAAGACAATTTCAATTCTCGCTTTTTCCAATGTATAAAAACTTTGAATCATGTTTATAAAATTCACTATATACTTAAAGGTTAAGTTCTAAAATACATGCATTATGAGCATACCACGGAAAAAAACATCACTTTTTGAATCTAAAGTCTTCTACTAAAAACCAACGACTTCTATCCTCATGAACAATCTTATGAAAGCAGAATGAGTACTAAAAATTTAGCTCAAAACATATTAATCCAAGCCACAAGATAGAAAACGAGAACATCAACAAAGAATTGGCATGCACAAACAGAATTTGTCACTAAAACAACACTTTCAACAAGTACATCACAAACAATCTATCAATAAACAAGAATGTGTAAGAGAGTTACCCTAATAAGCCTGTATTTTGGCTCATACTTCTTTGCATTTTCAACAGAATCATAGATCAATCCAAAGCCTGTAGATTTACCACCACCAAAGTGCGTTCTGAACTTGAAGACAAAGATGGTACTTGAATCCTTAACATTGTATATCACTTGCAGCTTCTCCTTCAATTCAGCCTGTAAAAAAGGTTAAACACTACATTTGTTTATCTTCACCTTAAAAAGCCATTCTAAAAAACATCTATTACATGCTTTCCAAAACACGGTATCACAAAATGCATACTTCTTTAAAAATTCCATCATATCTTAAATCTTTTGATCAATAAAGTGACAATTTAAGACATTATGATAAAAAGGTCAGCTTAGCTATAGAACTCTAGATCAAATAACTAACCAAAATGGTCAATTAATTTTCAAATAAGTCCAATGTACAGAACAGTGTTCACAACCTACAATATTGCATCATAGCTTCATAAAACGTTTCTGTTATCATAATTTGATGTCTTGAACTATTTATGAAATTTGAAAATTCACACCAAAAACTGTTTGGCAAGCAAACTCAATTTTCACCATAAACTACTCACCGGGCTAATAAGATTATGTAAATTTGGCAAAGCTCATAGACCGACTAACCAGTTTATAAGTTAAACTTGATAAGCTCATATGCCAAAAGACTGGCCTTTTGAGTTTTGCCCTTTTAAAAAAAGTTCATAGACCCGGTGAATAAGTTTGACACAATAAGTCCTCTTAATCAAAAACTTTTTTACCCATTACAAATTCCTCCTTTAAAGCATCTCGGTAGACTTTATATTTACACAGACAGAAATGGTCACAAATATAACTAGCCTAGTGCCTTGGTCCGGCTCCTATAACTAATTATTATGTACGTAATTATCAAGCCTGTAATGTCTCGCAATCCAACACCGCCTTACAGTCGCTCTGCGTTGGCACATAAACTACAAGGAACTCTATGCGACTCAGGTGGGTTAATAACCTAAGCAAATTCCAAGGTTCATGTGGTTCTTAATCCGACTATAAACAGTTATCGCACGTTATCACTCATAATTTCTACTAAATTGCTTCTTATCAATTTCATAACTAAAGTTACTTTCCCATAATCATAAAACATCATATTTCAACTTATATTAATTACATAGCCCGAATGTTACTAAAGTGAAATTTACAGCTTAATAGTAAACAAGTATCAAACCTTGGATACATTCGCCTTTCCGGGATGAAGCACGTCAATAACCTACATCAACAAAACAAATACATTAAACAATCAAACAAAAGCGACAACTAAATTACAACAAGCGGGTGATCATGAACTTACAAACTGCTTCCTGGAAAGAAGCCTGTTGGTCATAAACTTCCGTGTTCGGATGGTCACAGCTGACTTTGCGTCCGACATTTTCACTGTTACATACAAAAAAATAAAAGTAAACTCTCAGTATAATGTGGTGAACTTAGACTTCTACTTCTACTTGGGGGTTGTTTGGGATTGCTTATTTTTTTCTGCTAAAACCTAAGTACTTATAAGCTGCTTAGAATACGAACTACTTCTAAAACTAGTGTTTGGATTTTCTTTTTAAAAAAGCAAATAAGCAAAAAACAATAAGCAGTCCCAAACATCCTCTTCTACTCTTCTATCTTATGTGGGCATTTAAGATTGCTTATTTTTAGGTAAAATAAGTTGCTAATAATTCCAAAATGTTTATTTTAGCTTATGAGACATAAGCTGAAAACCACATAAGCAATAAGCACATTGTATAACCTTAAAGAACACCCCCTATTCCCCTAATAACAAATAAACTGACATTTATCTAAACATGAAGTACTTTTAAGCACCCTAACAAGACCATAAAATATTGCATAAGCATTGTATATATTTACAGCCAACTGAAAGGGTGACGTCATCAGCAAGATGATACCTGTTATGAGCTGCTTTCCGGTTGAGGGCGGCGATGTGGCTTATTTTGAACTGCTGCTAAAGAAGAAGTGATGAAACCCTAATGTGGATATATAAATGAAACATATTTTTTCTGTTTAATGGGCTTAAAAGCCCATTGGGCTGAGGTGAAACATGACATAAATTAGTATTCTAAGTCCAGTTCGAGCTTGCCAAAATTCGAGCTTCAAATGTTTAAAAGTTACTCTACTCTTTAATCTTGATCATGAGCAGAGACACTAAGGGGGGCGGGTGCCGGCATTGATATGTACATATTTGATTTTACTTTTCACACGTAAAATTACATAGGATATTTTTGTCCTTACTCATTAATTCTATGTTTGCAGAGTAAAATAATATGTGTACATATCATTACCCCCGCCCCTTAGCAAAAAAGTTTGTAGTGTAAATTTACTAAAATTTATACTATCTTCATAATTTGCCACCTTACAGCAAGATTTATAGTGTAATTTATAAAAACTATCAAAGTTTGCCTCCTCGGCCATAACTTTTTGGCTCCGCCTTTGCTCTTGATTCTCGAATATAAGTTTGTTTGTGTGTTGCTTTGTTATGACTGTAATAAGTTTATAGTTGAGGTTTTTTACTAGTAGTTAATGCATGTAATTCCATAGACTAAAAGAAAGGGCTTTGAGGAAAAATTACGAATCATCTTCATGGAAAGTTGGAAACCAAAACACAATAAACATCAAACTTTTTGCATACTTTCTCGATGTTCTTTGTGGTGATAATTAATTCACAAGTGTTCCTAAGTGGACGATACCATATCTAACTTTTTCTATTGTTGATCGTTTGTGATCAAGATTAGGTTGCGAAATGCTTCAATGGCATAATCCTTTTGTGTACTTGTTCGGCTTTCTTTGTATCAAGAACCACCATGTCAATACGTAACTTTGTCATTCTCACCAATAGGATGACTCGAATTCACAACCTGCAAGCATGGATGAAACCAGAACCAAATATGACTGGCGTACAAATTTTTTGAAACCGTAATATAAGAAACACATTTCAATGGACCAATTGCATTCAAGATGCATTTAGGAAAAATTGATATTTTAAAAAAACATTAACACCACATCAAAACAAAAATCCATAGGGGTCTCGGGCATGGTTCCGTCCGCCCGCAAGGCTTGTTCACGAGTGTAGTTATGCGGTTAAGGAGTAGAGTTTTAGGCCAACTATAATGACAAAAATAAAAACCCCTGCATATTAATAAGCGCATATGAAAAATATCTTTAACATAATTATACTTGTGATTTGGAAAGGTTGGCAAGTATCTTTCAAGACATAAATATGGTCGCATGACATGCATGTGACAATTTTGGATAGAGTGTTCTCCAATTGGCCAAATGAAAAACGTACCAATCAACCACATGTATCAAGGTGGACTACGGTCATGTTAAAACACATTACTCTAGCAGGCTATCGTTGAATACACTATTAGAGCTTCCGTAATAGGACATGAAGATGGAGTCTCGTTTAGGTGGCAAGACAAGCACGCGTCTTCAATTCTTTTATTAGGGAGCCTTCCATCGACGCGTCTTATATGGCAAATAGGCAAGACTAGACCGTGCAGACGACCAAGTTGATGAGATTATGCGTGTGGGTGTTTTTATTAAATGGTTTTGTAAGGTATATTTGTGTCTAAATGAGGTATGTTTTGATGGTAAAGTTGGTTGTCTTATTACATTAAGTTGATGGTGAAGTTTGTTGTAAAGAGAAAAAGCTGAGTTGCTGATGGTAAATGCGATCATGATTGCTCATTGTTGCACCCAGTCTTAAATATGTTCGTATTTAAAAATAAAAATAAAAAAAATACTAAAAAATAAATTAAAAAAAAGTAGTATATCTATTTATTGACCGTTTGTATTGTATTTTATACACACTATTGTAGACACCGACATTTAAATATACAATATCGCTACAAGAAATTGGGTCTTTAGCGATGGACAACTTTTAGCCACGATAAAAGTTGTTGTTAAAAGTACATGACATGTTAATTTCAAGTTTTAATTTATAAGCCGTATTTAACAAGAAATACTTACACTGTCGGACAGTGTACCAAATCGCGTATAGTATAGCCTCGGCAAGATCAGGTCGTTCGCATGAGCGAATTAAACTCGTTTGTTTAAAGCAAAGTAAGAAACCGGCAACTGTGTTTTGAATCTACACGATTATTGCAGTGATATACCGATATACCGGGAAGAACAAAAATTATTTTTCCAAATTATTATTTAATTCCAGATTTTTATACTTCATTTTACGTCTATTAATGTTGTAACCGAGGTTTGTTATTATTTGACTACAAATGGATTATCAACGTATTCATTGAATCTTTGAAATTTGATTCACATGTGGTTAATGTCTTTGTTATACGTCTATTCGCTTAAAGTTTGATTATAAATTGTGAAATATACATAAACGAACACTTGAGAAAGACTACGAAGATAACTGGTTGGTGAAGGATGTGGACATCTATGTGACTTTGTAACGGTAATACAATAACAGCATAGGGTGTCATGACCAAGGTTATAAATAGCGTGAAGCGTGGCGTAGCGGTATAGCCAAGCCTCAAGCTTTAGCGTGAGGCGTTGCGTTATAGCGTTTTTAAGGCGTGATTCAAAGCGGCAAAACATATTTATAGAGTTGTCAATATTAGTTAGCTACTAGGCTTAAAATTGAGTTATGGAGCTACTAAGCCCAAATAAATACTTGTAAATAAGCTCAGTCAAATAAATCTTTAAAAAAAATAAAAAAAAAAAAAAAAAAAAATCTTAAAATCTTCAAAAAAAGGCGTCACGCTACGCGCTATAGCGTGCTATATCACGCTATATGACGCTTTATTGCACGTCACACCTTGATAAGACGCTTTGGCATGTTTCGTAACGTGGAGGCCACGCCTCACGCTATGGCGACGCTATGGCGCCGCTATAGCGCGCTATTTAGAACCATGGTCATGACCCTGAGTTAAATTTTAACTCAGTGTTACGTCAGAGTCACATCAACTTTAAGTTTTTTATCTTAAAAAAAAAACAAAAAAAAAACAAAAAAAAAAAAAAAAACAAACTTATCATAACTCAATCATAACTCTACTATTTATAAATTCAACCCCTAAACTAAACTAAAACAGATACTACATTTAATAAATAACATAACATTAAATCTTAAACATTTTACAAACGAGTAATTCAGACCCGTGCGTTGCACACGGGCTCTATCTAATTGGTCATAGTGTAATGTGCAATAATTTTTTTCATTATTAGACTTTTGTAAGTATGGCCTTAGTTGATCGGTAAATTTTATATTTAAACTTTTTATGACATATTAGTAGTTATTTATAAAGTTTATATTTTGTATTTATTCTCAAGATTGTAATATTATATTTAAACTTTTTATGACATATTAGTAGTTATTTATAAAGTTTAGATTTTGTATTTATTCCCAAAATTGTAACATCCTTATATTTTGATATAAAACTAATATGTAATCTTCGGTATATATTTTCGTCATTATATATCTAAGTTGTGATTGTATCACACCTTTTTTAAGCATGACACACATTTAAAATAGTTTATTGACATGTAAGCTTCGGCACTTATTTTCATCATTATATATCTAAATTGTGATGGTATCACATATTTTCTAAGCATGACACACATTTAAAATAGTTTATTGACAATAAGTTCATAAGTTGTGATGTTACCACAACTTTTGTTGGTCAATAAGTTCCTAAGTTGTGATGTTACCACAACTTTTGTTAGCATGGCATGAAAAATGGTGGTGCCTTTATTTCTGTCAGTTTTAATTGAGGTCGAGTCAAAAACTATGTTTGCCACTAATTTTCATCATAAATAACTTGGGCTACCTCAGGACCCGTGTGAAAATGATTGTGTAAATTGTCAGGTTGTTAGTATGATGGTGAGGCCCAAATATACAACAATAGTTTATTGACATTAAAAAAGTATATGTGAAGAGACCTTTTTCAAGATATTACATTGAAAAGAGTCTCTTCACATGTTTTAATATGTATAAGTTACATAATTATTTTAAATATGAAACGATGACATTAATGTTGGAGAACTTTATATTCATCCCCGTGCGATGCACACATGTTTGGAATGCCTCAGGACCCATGCAATGCACACATATTGGATCTAATTGTTTTTCTGGTAATGTTCGGGACTAATTTTCGGTTCATGGTTTGAAACTCTCATTTTTTGTGAAAGACGGACTTCGTTGTTCAAATAAATTACATTATTAAAAGCGAACTATAAAACAAATTTTATTTTTAACAAAACTATAAAAACATAAAACATTAAAGTAATTAGTATATTCAAGAGTATAAATTATAACTCGTATAAAAAAAATCAAATCCAATGACCCAAGTCCGAATCATAAACCCGCTCCAATCAATCAATAGACCCTACATTTAACTAAACACAATTTTCTTCTCCTTTATATACTTCTTCGATTTAGAAGATTCTTATTGTTAAGATGATAGTGTGAAGATATTTTTATTATATACTACCCCATTTTCAATATGTAACATCGACAAAATTTACACAGTCATATCAAAAATCAAAGTCACGCAATATTCCAAGACGTTTAATTAAGAAAGTGACATTAACACTCCAAGACGTTTAATTAAGAAAGTGACATTAACACACGGCAAAACAAAAAACTACATTAAGAGCAGAAATATTAAAATGCACCAACAAAGTGTAGTAATAATTATTGACTAAAAATTGAATATTCGTCACATTATTTTCAATAAACTTACTTGCTAACGAATCAATATTATTAACCCGTTTATCGGTATTACATGAAGTAAAATATTGCATGTTTAATTTGTAACGTACTATTAATATGAATGCTAAGTATTCATTCCACCGGTGGCCATGGCGTTGTTCTTGTTGTTGTTGTCTTTGTCGTTGTTGTTCATTGGCCTTTTGCATGTTTTGTTCTTGATACAATTTTTTTGACTTCTCGATCTCTTTCTTTAATGCTTCTTGACGTGGTGCAAAAAACAATTAGATATAGTTGATCGTTAGTAACTTAAATACAGTTAATCAATATATTGCATTTTCGATCAAATTGAAAATGTTTGTGCATGTTCCACTTAATTGATAAGACAACGATGTGTAGGATCTCTTAAACCATTAGAGAAGATGATGTTACTACCAAACCTCCTAAGCCCCATCATTATGTCCTACATTGTTATATACACAAAACACACGTGAAATTTACATACAATATAAATCAATATGTTAAATAAGTAAGACGATATGATGCTTACTTTACCACAATAATAAGTTGTAGCCCAATGTGCACGCGGTGTGGAGGAAGTTGTGGTTTGTTGTGTGTGATTTTTGACACATTATATAGTTGATAAAATATTTGTAACTCATGGACGGGGAGGTAAAAAGACTAACTAATATTAATTGAGACGCTTGAGTTGCTTGAAATCAATGTACACATACTAACATTTAATCCAAGGACTCGATTTTGCTTGAGGCAATATCAAATTTGCTTAATCCAATTCTTGGTGCATTTATTATGACCCCTTTACATTTATAAGGCTACTTAAGCTTTATATAATATAAGATACGAACTCATTGAAATACGGAAATAAATGTTACATAATATACATTAAACAAACGTTACTTAAAATACAGTATGATACGCTACGTACTACAATACGGAAATAAAAACATACGAATTAGATACGAAATACATAAACCTAACTTAATCTGAGTACTCCCAGCATGCAGAATCATACGAAGGAGACCTATACCTAGGAAATTCCTCAATGAACTCGTTACATTCTGCTTCTTCCTTGAGTTTCTCCTCCCACTCTTGTTGAAGTGTTGCCTGCTCTGCTTCAAATTCTCTGAAAGTCTGTTCGCCAACGCTAATATCATACAGCTATTTTGCAGTTAAGCCAAAAGGATTATCTACCTCGTCGGTATAAACCGTAAACGGGGGAGACTGTTGTTACTCAATAAATGTAGGTGCGTTAGATGAACTTGATGCACCTAGCCCAAGTTGAGTCAATTGTTGTGATACAGAACCAACAACTTGTTTTCCTCTTAGCTCCACCAGATTTTGTTGCTAATGTTGGTTTGTATTTGTGAAACACAACCCCACAACGTGTCACTAATAGTCTCGTCTTTCTTGGCTTCCTCGTTCAAAAATTGGTCAATCGCAGCTTTTCTTTCCGCAGAAATGTCTGTGCATTTCGCGTATCGTTCTCTCATACATTCTTTTTTTGCTTTTGCAAGTTGAAACTGATTAATAACGTCGATAATAGCCTTTTGTCGATCAGCATCGTCTTTGTCGCATTGTTTTTTAATAAACACTTGCTTATCTTTGATGGAATGTGGGAGACGACAAGCCATAAGGGGCGTTTGTGTATTGATCCGCACCCTTTTTTGGATCCTCGGATATTTGAATGAAACACTCCGCCAAAAGCAACTCCTCGTCTTGGGTCTAAAGGTTACGAGATCGAGTACCATTTTGCGGTTTTTTGGTTTTTTTCATCTTCGTCTTCCTCTTGCTCTTCGTCTTGTTGTTTTTTCGATGTCGGGGTCGGGACCGCCTCTTCTTCATCTTCGTATTCGTCTTCGTCTCGTAGATGGAAGGATGCATGGTCGGAATTTGGTTGGGAAGCGGTGGCTTGGTTTTGTTGTTGTACTTGAGAAAATTGAGTATATTGTTGTTGTTGTTGTTGCAATTTTCATTGACTAAATAGCATTTGTTCTTCGGGATTCATATATGGGTTTGGGAAGGTGGAAAAGTAAGGCGTTTGAGGGTATGGATTCAAAGACGAGCCCATATTGTTGGCCGGATTCGAAGACGAGCCCGTCATTTGGTTCGATGGGTCGGTTAGCATTTTGTTAATCCATGGTGAATTGAGAATCATTTTGTTTGGAAAAAAAATGAGAGAAGTAGAGAATAGAATGTTATAAAATATATTGGAAGTGTATGTGAAGTATGAAATAATGAGGTATTTATAAAAATTTTAAGGGGTAAAATTTGATTTTTTGGGGTATTAAATGGGTCCAAACGGCTATAAAAACATTGGCCAACGTTTATTATTTTTTTACCAGCGTTCGGATTTAAAACAAAATGCTTGTCGCTGGTTGTTAGCTACGACGCGAGGTAGAATGGCGCGAGTGACTGTATTGTGTGCCGTTGCATTTTCTCGGCTGGTGGTTTGGCGCGAGCCAACCAGCCTTACGTACCCCATGCTCTAATACCATTTATTTAGTGTAGTTTGTTTTCTACTTGCACTAGCTATTTTTGCTATCATTGAAAGATCATAGGGTTAAAATTATGAAATAGTGATCAAGTTTGAATTTNTATGTTTATTTGAATGAAATTATTGTAACGAAATAACTTTAATATTACTTTAATGTATTCACTATTATTTAATATACTAAAATGAACTTTTACGTTTTAGATCATGTTATCGTTCATACGTTTAGACATCTAAAATGGATAACCGTGAACCGAACCATGGGTAACCGCTAATTTCGGGTACTCGCATGTCCGGTTACCCGCCTAGCATGGTTCGGTTTCGGATAGTAAAATGAATTACCCGCCCCGCGATGGATAGTTTAAATCTTCTTACTAACCGAACCGAACCGACCCGTGAACACCCCTAATCATATGCCATAAAAAACACTTTTCAAAACAATAGCACCGCCAATGAAAAGTGATTAAAATACATATGACGTTATTGACGTATACTAGATAAAATTATTGCCAAAAGCCCGAAACCTCTCAATGACGAAAGAACTACATATTCGAGTCCCAAGACAACCGCAAAAATCACAAGAAAGAAATACTAAAAGTATCAAAGTTAAGTAGAATAATTGCTACTTAAAAACGCAACTTTATTTACAAATATATAAAGTCTGATACCTTCAAATTTTCCTAAAGACCGACACCTTCATTGTTAGGGCCCGTTTGGTTTGAGGGTGTAGTATGGGTTTTGAATTGATGTGACCTAAAACAATTGTTTGATTGTATTTTTTTGTAATGGGGAATGGATTAAGAAATGATAGCTGCTAAATGCACCAAAAGTTTTTTTAAATATATATATTTTTTCTTTTTCAATTTATTGGGAGGAGTTAAGCAGGTTATGTTTTTTTCTATGCTAAGTGGGACCTACAATTTCTTCACCATCTTCCTTTTAATTTTCTCTCTCTAAACTTTTTTCTCTTTCACTTTTTTAAGTTCTTTTTAAACTATTAGTAGTAAACCACTTAAAATTAATATAACATCGACCACCATCACCATTCATACAAACAAAAACTCATGTATTGTATAGCACATGTCATTGATTTATCAAATGGTTCGGACAAATCATGGTACCGACGATGGTACCATTTTTGATACCGGCGATGGCTAGTCTCTTTGGTTTCGATACCGATGACGAGATTTGAAATTTATATCTTTGCTTGAGATCTGAATTTTTAAAACAGATTGGTGGGTTAGATCTTTGCTTGAAATCTGAAATTTATATCACAAGAAGAACCACCGGAAACTATTATACTGCCGAAAAACACCGTCGCATGATGTGTTTCGAACATTTCCAGATATGACGGTTGCATTTGTGATAATTTAAATACTTTATGGATTCTGTTGCATACAAATTAAAAAACCTAAAGAACGTACACAAAAATAAGTAATGAAGAATCATGTGGGTTTATGTGTTTTGGCTTGTTTGATTTTGTGTTTAAATTGAGCTTTATAATTTGAGGAAATGAAATATAAAGATATTATATACTTACATGATTATGGTGTTGATAAGAGAGAAGAAGATAATAATTAATTAATATTTTAATGTCAGTAAGATGGTTAGCATTAATTGATTAATTATTGTGTAATCATCTCGATGTATTTAAAACACCCCTTACTGAATAGGTAGGTTTTGATAAGTATTCATATTTTTTATGAGTCCCATCTACCATTATACTCTCATCTATCTCTACATTTATTTTAAATAATAATATTTTTTATTACAAAATTTAATAAATTATATATAATAATATATTTTCTCTCTCTTACTTTTTCTCAAACATTTCCCAAATCTTTCAAACCATTCCCAAATTCAAATCCAATTCTAAACCCACCTACAAACCAAACGGGCCCTTAATTTTGTTCGACAGTCTCCGCTCTTTGTCAATGTCAGTTATTTTCTTAACGTATTTCCTACTAAGAGCATTGGTACGTTCGTGCCGTTGTCAAAAAGTGTTGCCACGTCAGCAAAACACTCTATAGTACCAAAAATCCTTTGGCATCACATTTTATGCCATTACTCTTGACAACAGAAAATGTGGTGCCATTAATTTATTTAGAGATATATAAAATTAAAAATAAAACACATAAGATTAAATTAAAAAAAATATATTACATAGAAAAAAATACGAAAAAGACATTAAAATTAAAAATACATAAAGTTAACTAGTTCTCGGTTGGATAATTTGCCCGAATTCATGCTTTTTGGGCATTGACGATAGCCGCGTTGACCTGATCCATCTTTCTTGTGTTGTGTCCATTTATAGCACTCGCAAGTACTCGGCTATCTTTTGAGAATTGTATAAATCAACTCTTGCGAGTGACTCTCGTTCGATAACCTCCATCTTTGCCTTACGGTCTAACTTGTATTGTTGTTGCATCATTTCTTGAAACATTGCTGGGTTTGAACAGGAACTAGTGGTCGAGTTTGACGAACGTTGACTCTTAGAAATTCGGTACATGTCGTCTGGCCGTGGCAACACGGCTGCTCCAAAATGCTCGGGTTCCTCGTCCGTGACCCGAAGACGATTTCGCCTTGCCAATGTCGATTTTGGATTTTTCCACTTTTTCCACTTGTGCTTGTCTTTCAAAAAGCCCCAAGTGCTCCTGTTTAAAGTCTAACCCCGTCACTGTTTTATACAATGTATGCACCCTCGTCATAAAATCTTTATCGTTCTCCCAACTCATAATACTTGTTTCATTCACTAACGAATTCCACTTGGTAACCTTTCGATTCATTAGAGTCCACTTTCCCGTCAACATGTTCTTGGTACGAATAGTCCACTTGTGTTTCTCAGCTTTCATATTGTATACGTCGAGAATTCTATACCAAAACATATCCTTTGATTGATCCGCACCCTTTTTTGGATCCTCGGATATTTGAATGAAACACTCCGCCAAAAGCAACTCCTCGTCTTTGGTCCAAAGGTTACGAGATCGAGTACCATTTGCGGTTTTTTGGTTTTTTTCGTCTTCGTCTTCCCCTTACTCTTCGTCTTGTTGTTTTTTTCGATGTCGGGGTCGGGACCGCCTCTTCTTCCTCTTCATCTTCGTCTTCGTCTCCTAGATGGAAGGATGCATGGTCAGAATTTGGTTGGGAAGCAGTGGCTTGGTTTTGTTATTGTTCTTGAGAAAATTGAGTATATTGTTGTTGTTGTTGTTGTTGTTGTTGTTGCAATTTTCATTGACTAAATAGCATTTGTTCTTCGGGATTCATATATGGGTTTGGGAAGGTGGGAAAGTAAGGCATTTGAGGGTATGAATTCGAAGACGAGCCCAGATTGTTGGCCGGATTCGAAGATGAGCCCGTCATTTGGTTCGATGGTTCGGTTAGCATATTGTTAATCCATGGTGAATTGAGAATCATTTTGTTTGGAAAAAAAATGAGAGAAGTAGAGAATAGTATGTTATAAAATATATTGGAAGTGTGTGTGAAGTATGAAATAATAAGGAGGTATTTATAGAATTTTGAAGGGGTAAAATTTGATTTTTTTTGGGTATTAAATGGGTCCAAACGGCTATAAAAACGTTGGCCAACGTTTATTATTTTTTTACTAGCGTTCGGATTTAAAACAAAATGCTTGTCGTTGGTTGTTAGCTACGGCGCGAGATAGAATGGCGCGAGTGACGGTATCGTGCTCTGTTGCATTTTCTCGGCTGGTGGTTTGGCGCGAGCCAACCAGCCTTGCGCACCCCATGCTCTAATACCATTTATTTAGTGTAGTTTGTTTTCTACTTGCATTAGGTATTTTTGCTATCATTGAAAGATCATAGGGTTAAAATTATGAAATAGTAATCAAATTTGAATTTTGTTTTAAATTAGCCATTTTAATTAGTAGCTATTTTTCTATCATTGAAAGGTCATAGGGTTAAAATTATGAAATAGTGATCAAGGTTGAATTTTGTTTTAAATTAGCCATTTTAATTTTGGAGGAATTACATATATCCTCAAGAAAACTTAAAAAATTACGTATTATCAAATAGGTTACCCAACTTTGCGTTTTTGTGCACCTAAGTTACCCAACTTTTTTTTTGTGCAAATGGGTTACTGGACTATCGTTACCGGGCAAAATAGTGACCCAACTATTTTGCACTTGTTATAACCGGTGGCATGCCACGCTGGCAGCTGAGTTTTATTTTTTAATTATACAAATAAGTTACTGAACTTTGCGAATTTGTTCACCTAAGTTACTGAACTTTGCGAATTTGTTCACCTAAGTTACTAAAGTTTTATACAAATAAGTTATTGAACTTTGTTAATTTAGGCTACCCTTATAAGTCACATAAAAAACACCCTCACTCACCAAACACCTCAACGCCACATCATAAAAACTTATATAAAAACGTATAAAAAAGGTATATAATAACGTGTATAAAAACATTTGATAAGAAAGTTTTTATAATAACATATATAAAAATGTATATAAAAACGTGTAAATTCTAACGAAATCCACTTAATTCGCTAAATATGGTGTTCAATTTATCAGCTCACAATCTTTGAAAACATAAAAACGTAAAAAAGCTGACAAAGCGTATAGAAACGGATAAAAACGGATAAAAATGGACAAAAATATAAAAAAAAAAGACAAAAGTGCATAGAAAAGGATAAAAACGGACGAAAATGTTAAAAAGGACAAAAACGTAAAAAAAACGGGCAAAAACGAAAAAACAGACTAGAACCGAAAAAAACAGACGAGAATGTAAAAAACAAACAAAAACGTAAAAAAACGGACGAATAAGTAAAACAACGGATAAAAGCGTAAAGAAATAGATAAAAACGAACAAAAACGTAAAAAAACAGACGAAAACGAAAAAAAATGGACGAGAACGTTAAAAAACGGACGACAACGTAAAAAAATGGACGAGAACGTTAAAAAACGGACGAGAACGTAAAAACTGACAAGAATGTGAAAAAACGGACGAAAACGTAACAAAAAACGGACAAAACCGTAAAAAATGGATAAAAACAGACAAAACGTAAAAAAACACATGAAAACGTAAAAACCGGACGAAATGTAAAAACAGACGAAAATATAATTCATTTTAAAAAATGAGGATTAACAGTGCAAATATTATTTTAAAACTTAACGGGTAAAACTAACGACGTTAGTGCTCAGCGATGATTATTGCTGAACGTTTGTGGACTTAGGGATGTTTAATGCTGAACGTTTGAGATAAGGATGATTCTTGCAAATTTTTACAAACCACAGGGATGATTTTTGCAGTTGTCAAATATATATTAGTAACCCCAATTAAAAAAAAAAAAAAAAAAAAAAAAAAAAAAAAAAAAAACCTTCAGTAACTTAGACGAACAAAATCGCAAAGTTGAGTAACTTATTTGAACATAAAGCTGACGTGGACAAAATAACTCAATCTCCCGGTTACCGGTCATCGGGGTAATATCGATGAACACATTTATGGTTTTGAGTAACCTAAATGTTAAACCCGTATAGTTCAGTAACCCATTTGAACAAAAAAAAAAGTTGAATAACTTAGGTGCACAAAAACGCAAAGTTGGGTAACCTATTTGATATAAAACCCTTTTTTAAAATACAAGTTTTCAATGCATGATGTACAATGTTATTATAAAATGTTTTGGGAAAATATGTAAATATTGAAATTTCTTTGAGGATATATGTAAATGCCCCGTTTAATTTTCTTTTGATCATAAAAACCGCTCAAAGTTTCAAAAGTGCTTTGTTGTTGTGAAATTATTATACTTGAGTGACGAAAACAAACACTTTTTAAACTTGATTATTATTTTATGATTTACATTTCTTTTCATTTGTTCATAAGTTGATTGTACATTAAGTTGATTGAGATTAGTAAAATTCAGAATTGAGTGTTTATCGTTATGGTAAAATCAAATAATGCACATATAAATAATACTGAAAAAAGTCTTTATGGATATTTTCACAACAACTGAACAATATTAAAGTTAAATGATTTTTGTAGTTAATTTAAAATTTTAATGACTTAGTTGAAATAGTTATGAAACTTTATTACTGTTACGCTACAATTTTTTTTTTTTTAAAGACAAGTCTATAATAATTTCTATTCAAACCTATCATTCACAATTTTATTGTTAGAGTTAGGATCAAATGAGGAAAATAAAAAATAAAAAATAAAATAAAATAAGAATGATTACAAATAACTATAATCATACATTTGAGATAAATCGACTTGAATTAGATGCACGTCTATTTATTTATATGCATCCTAATGATTATCTAACTCAAAATTAGATGCATATACATATATTAGATGCATTTCATCAAGTTCGGCAAATCCTTTACATTCTCGCCCTCTGCATG
Organism: Artemisia annua; assembly: GCA_014162995.1. Taxonomy (NCBI): domain Eukaryota; kingdom Viridiplantae; phylum Streptophyta; class Magnoliopsida; order Asterales; family Asteraceae; genus Artemisia; species Artemisia annua. The sequence goes on along the minus strand of LBNU01037499.1, from coordinate 137,862 downwards.
TAAAATGTGTTGCTAATACTATTTTGCATTATTTTCACTACAAAATCACTTGTGAAACTAATTTGGATGCATCTAAATGAATAGAGATGTATCTAATTCAAGTCGATGCATCTCTAATGTGTAGTTATGATTATTTCTCATTTTTCACATTTTAAGTTTTCTTTTCACCGGATCCTTACACTTCATTTTTATTTCTCGGATAACATATTCCATGTACGTGTTACATTGGGATTTGGTTATTGATACACCCTTAAAAGTGATACAAATACGCCTTAATTTTTTTATTTTTTATTTTTTTTAATAATGTAATTTTTATTATAAAACTGTGAAATAAAAATTAAATAACAAAATATAATGTTTGGCATGTCAAAAATAGTAAAACACAAAAAATATAGAGTAGAGAACCATAAAAAAACTGTTTTATCTTATTAATAAGGAAGGTAAAACAACAAGAAAAAATGCGAAAAATAAAATGTAAAATTTGACAAATAAAAATAATAAAAAACATAAGATATGAGAGGGAAAAAAAATGATTATTCCATCAATGAAGTAGCTAATAAGAGGATAGAAGTTAGGAATAGTACCACCCTTCACATTGATAGGGTTGCCAACTAACCATATGCAATCAATTCTATGGAAGAATAATGTTTGGTAAGTTTGTTTCGGGACAAACACTCTAATAAATGCAGAAAAACAAGATGTACGTACACCAGAAACCTCCTCTGCATTTTTTTGAACTAACCTCCGCTGCATTAATTCCCCAAACCGCTGGACATTTAGGTTTCAAGATGCACATTTTGACCCCTTCAACTATCACACAAATAATTTCATTTACAATCATGAATTCATGATGTGATAAAAAACATTTTTAATAGCCTTACTAGGGGTGAGCATCGGGACGAATCCCGACCCGTTCCGACTAATCCCGATACGGACAACGGAAAAAAACCCAAACCGACTCCCGACCCGATAATGGTCCTGACTCGTCCCGAATCCCGATAATGGTCCCGAATCTTGATTTTGGCTGTGTTTTCTCGGGACCGTCCCGAATCCCGACCTGACCCGAATCCCGATTACTAGGAAAACGCAAACCGAATCCCGACCCGATTACAGTCGGATTGGTATCGGGAAGGGAGTCGGGACGGGAGTCCTGACGGGAGTCGGGTGTCGGTCGGAATTGCTCACCCCTAAGCCTTACAAAACGGTTGCAATTTGCAAATAGTAGTTTTCAGATATGTAATTTTTTTTTAATGTTGTGATCTAAATTTGTCTCATTGCTATTCTATAGAAATCTGTATTTTTATCTTTTGATATAATAGTAGAATTAATATGAGACGAGACAACTTTGGGTACTTATAAATCATTCGAAATCTATTTGAATCAAGAGACACGAGATCGAGCTACTTAAGTTGATGTTTGAGTCAAGTTTGAGCTAAAAAATACTCGGTTCGTGAGCTTTATCGGCTTTAAGTTAAACTACCATTTTATCTTTTCATATAAATATAATTACATAGGTATCAT
>LBNU01037499.1:120619-135857 GCA_014162995.1 Artemisia annua | reverse complement strand
GCACTAAAACCCAACATTCAACACTTTAAAACCTTATAAATCGTTCATCTCTAAGTTAGAATACTTCAATTTACCATTTATATCCTAGTTTATTCTTCCACATTTTCTTGCTATTGTCAAAAAAAATAAAAAAATAAAATAAAAAATAAAATAAAAATAAAATTTGCCCCCCACAACTTATTTTTCTGGGTCCGCCACTGGTTACACCCTAATATAAACTAATGTTAAAACAAAACTTTTGAGTCAACTTTCAAACAAAAACTCTCTTGATTATTGATAGGGACGTGATTTGCAAACTTCATAAATTGATTAACACACTTTAAAATACGTGTCTTGACATTTATAGCCTCAAATAAACAAGTACCACTTACCTTTTATATTTAGCATAAGTATATAAATGTCAAAACACATATTTTACAATGTGTCAATCAATTTATATAGTGTGCAAATCACCTCCCTGATTGATAAGAGGACTTTGTAAAAGAAGTACTATAGTTATATTTCTCAACTAGCATGAGCATTATCTTAAATGGGTCAATAGCCAATTCAGATATTGTCTTTTATATATTGTTTTTTTGAGTTAGGATCAAATCAAAAATACAACTAAGATGAGAAGAATAAAAAGAAATCACAACTACAAATTTGAGAAGTAACTACAAAACTAGATGTATATAACTATTATTTTTTTCTCTTCATTTGAAATATACGGCTAATTTTTTTTTTCATTATTCTCAGAGAGAATTGCAAAATACATCCCTGTGGTTTACAGGTTTTACCATCTTACATCCCTGTCAGAAACTTTTGGCAATATACATCCCCCGTTAGGAAAACGTTTGCCACAATACATCCCTTGTTAAGAAGGAGGACTAATGGTGCAAATTTTTTCTCCGTTATCTCTTAACAAGGCTGAAAATATTTGCACCGTTAGTCCTCGTTAGTGATATGTGTCTAAGCATCAAGATTGAAGAGGCATCAAATATTTGGTCCATGAGCATTAGGATAGAAAAAAAAGTTGAAGAGGTCACTGAAAATGTTGAATGAGAAGATAAAGGTTTTTGTGATTTGAGAGAAAGAAGATGATGCATTTGGGAGAAGATAAGATAATAGTAAAAGCTAAAAGAGTATATTAATTTTATGGGTAGTCGTTTTAGTTGGCCACGTGGTAGGTAAAGAGGAAGTAAGCAAAATAATTTTTTATTATCAAACAAATGTAATCAAACTTTTTATTACAAAAGACAATAACTTTTATTTACTTTTACATTGTACAAAAGACTTTTTGTAGCTGCATACGTAGCATTTTGTTATGTAGGTCCGTCCATGAGTGTATTGAACGTTTTCATTTTAAAGTATATGTTGATTTTACTATTTTATTTTATAGAAATATGATTCGTAAAGTATCTTTAACGTATACGGAGTAGTTAATTATAACATTATTTTAAAATCACGTAAGATTTTGTAGCACATGTGGACCATGAAAAGCGCATCAATATCTTTATTGTGTTAAATTTATGATAAAAATGTATTGTTTTATTTTCACACAAGCTAATTATTCATCGTATAGTTATAGTTTAATATATGTATACTTAAAGAAAATAGACAATTAAATTCATTCAGACAATTATACAAAAACAAACAACATTATTTCATTCAGATTCAGACCTTATAGCCACCTCTTACCAGTAAGATGTGGTAATCAGATTCAGACATAAAACATCTTACTGAAACAAACACACCCTTTTTTAATGTTGTGATCTAAATTTGTCTCATTGCTATTCTATAGAAATCTGTATTTTTATCTTTTGATATAATAGTAGAATTAATATGAGACGAGACAACTTTGGGTACTTATAAATCATTCGAAATCTATTTGAATCAAGAGACACGAGATCGAGCTACTTAAGTTGATGTTTGAGTCAAGTTTGAGCTAAAAAATACTCGGTTCGTGAGCTTTATCGGCTTTAAGTTAAACTACCATTTTATCTTTTCATATAAATATAATTACATAGGTATCATTAATATACAAGGTAATATGTATGCGAAGAGATTCAAGTNGAATACCCCCCAACCCACGCACTAAAACCCAACATTCAACACTTTAAAACCTTATAGATCGTTCATCTCTAAGTTAGAATACTTCAATTTACCATTTATATCCTAGTTTATTCTTCCACATTTTCTTGCTATTGTCAAAAAAAATAAAAAAATAAAATAAAAATAAAATAAAAAATAAAAAAATAAAAATAAAATTTGCCCCCCACAACTTATTTTTCTGGGTCCGCCACTGGTTACACCCTAATATAAACTAATGTTAAAACAAAACTTTTGAGTCAACTTTCAAACAAAAACTCTCTTGATTATTGATAGGGACGTGATTTGCAAACTTCATAAATTGATTGACACACTTTAAAATACGTGTCTTGACATTTATACCCTCAAATAAACAAGTACCACTTACCTTTTATATTTAGCATAAGTATATAAATGTCAAGACACATATTTTACAATGTGTTAATCAATTTATATAGTGTGCAAATCACCTCCCTGATTGATAAGAGGACTTTGTAAAAGAAGTACTATAGTTATATTTCTCAACTAGCGTGAGCATTATCTTAAATGGGTCAATAGCCAATTCGGATATTGTCTTTTATATATTGTTTTTTTGAGTTAGGATCAAATCAAAAATACAACTAAGATGAGAAGAATAAAAAGAAATCACAGCTACAAATTTGAGAAGTAACTACAAAACTAGATGTATATAACTATTATTTTTTTCTCTTCATTTGAAATATACGGCTAAATTTTTTTTCATTATTCTCATTTCAATAATTATTCTCATTAAATCTCTTCCCATTGTCTTTTAAGTAAAAGAGAAAAGTTTAATGTAGATCCAAAATTCTTTCAAGATCTAATGAACCCAATCACAGCTTTCTATTTTTTTTTATCAAAACAAAAAAAAACTCATTTTCATCATTTTTTTTGAATTAAATATCTCACAACCTTTAATCGTTACGCGAAAAGAATCATACCATCATGACAAGAATTAAAGTATCTTTCTATAGAACGACACTTCTGTATACTTTCGAATAACTTCTTTTTTTGACTTTTTTTTGTGAGCGTTGAAATTTATGTTTGGAGAAATCACATGTGATTTGTAATTTTAAAATCACACGTGATTCCTAACATACAAATCACATATGATTTTTCAGACGCAAATTTTAACACTGAAACAAAACTCAAAAAAATAAAATAAAATAAAATTAAAAAAAAAAAAAGTTTTCATCGAAAGTATATCGAAGTGTCCGTCTACTAAAAGATAAAAAAAAATTTCGTCGCAATAGTGCATTTTTTGTCGTGCAACAATTTACTGTTTGCAAGATATTTTATTTTAAAAAAAATGTAAAATATGATTTTTTATTTTTTTTTCTTGAATTTTGATGAAAAAATAAACGTCCTTAGTTGGTTCATTGAGTCTACAAAATATATTGGGTTTATAATAATCTCAATGATTACCAGCATTATCAATTGTTTGCAAAATTATTGTTAAACAATGGGTGGGAAAATAAGAACTGTCACATTTTAGTGGAGTAACTTTACATAACACCAAAACATAAAAGTGCTGTAAAAATTTAAAAATAAAAAATAAAAAATAAAAAAAGCACCCAAACGCACATTTTGACCCCTTCCTAGTTCCTACACCTTCAATGCATTTTCAATGAGCTACAAAAACAACAATTATTTCCGTTCAAGTGAGAGAAACAAACTCCCCCTATCAAATCTATATCTTCCTACCCAGATGCCATTCTCATTTTACTTCAAATTTAAACCCTTTTTCAAGAATCTTTACCCTAAAATACACCCTTTTTAAAGTCCCCAAAATTTCACTTTTTTAGTCCAGTTTCACTTCTTTGGGTTAAAATAATTCATACCCATTTCACATCTCACTCTCAGTTACAATAAAGTTGCAAAATTTACCATTTTACATTATGTTTTTTACTTGTTTTTGCTGAAAATTTTATAATTCTGGGCTAATTTTACACTTTTGGGTTAAAATAATTCATACCCATTTCACATCTCACTTTAATTTACAATAAAGTTTCAAAATTTACCATTTTACATTATGGATTTTACTTGTTTTTGGGCTAATTTTACACTTTTGGGTTAAAATAATTCATACCCATTTCATATTTTACCTTAATTTACAATAAAGTTGCAAACTTTAAAGTTTAATCCTTTTCAGTTTCCAAAAAAATTCAAATTTGGGCTACTTTTACAATTTTGGGTTGAAAAATATAATTTTGAAATGAGGGATTTCACTTGTTTTGGTGAAAATGGTGTACAAATTGCTGATGCAGCATCTTCATCATCAAGTGCTTCAATTTCCACTACTTCTAGTGGTAAAAATGGTCAGAATCTTGTTACTTGTGTTTACCAATGTAGGTTAAGGAATTTTTCATGTTTGATTGTTACTATTAATTGGACTAAAAGCTTAATGGGCCAAGGTCTTACTGTTCAGATTGATGATTCAGCTAATCAGTGTTTATGTAAAGTTGAGATTAAGCCATGGTTGTTTAGTAAGAAAAGAGGTTTTAAGAATGTTGAAGTTGGTTCTAAGTTATTTGATATATATTGGGATTTAGCTAATGCGAAATTTGGGTTGTCGCCTGAGCCGGTTGAGGGGTTTTATTTTGGAATTGTTGTGAATCAGGATTTGCTATTGGTGTTAGGTGATATGGAAAAAGAAATGATGCGGAAAATGGATGTGTCGAGTTTTAGCCCGAATGTGGTTTTTGTTTCGAAAAGGGAGCATATTTTTGGGAAGAAAGTTTATTCGACTAGAGCTCAGTTTTGTGGGAAGGGTCAAGTGCATGATGTTTTGATTGAATGCGATCTTGCGGGTACGAATGATCCGTGTTTGTTGATTCGTGTTGATGGTAAAACTATGATGCAAGTGAAGCATTTGAGATGGAAGTTTAGGGGGAATTACACGATTTTGGTTGATGGATTGCCGGTTGAAGTGTATTGGGATGTGCATAATTGGTTATTTGGGAAGCTAATGGGTGAGGCAATTTTCTTGTTTCAAACGTGTTTATCGGCTGAGAAAATGTGGGCGAGTACCACAAGTCGGTCTATCTTGGATCAGTCTTGGTCAAGTTCGGCTCGTAGAGATTCACATTCACAAGGTTTAGGTTTTTCTTTAGTGTTGTGTGCTTGGAAAAATGAATAGAAGGAAGCTTTACGTTATATATTTTACTTGATGTTATGCAATGTTATTGAAATACATATTAATCTTGAAATTTCTTATACTTGATGCATTATCATTTCGTTTCGTTCAAGTCCTTTTTACTTTGATTTTGATGTATCTTGTGCTTTATGCTAATGGCAAGTATGATAGATTAGTTGCAAAGACATTTGCAGACCTATATGGAAATCAGAGTAGCCACGTGTTAGCGTGAGAAAAAAACATCGTAGTGTAGAACAGTAAGTACTAAAAAGACTCCCTATCATCCTTCATGCATCCCATGAACTTGTTTTGCTATAGTAGTCCATACCCCAGTCGAAATCCTGAACTCGTCACTATCTTGAAGAGTTGATCACAATCAAGTCAATCATAGTTAACAACTAGAATAAACCAAATTCGAAGACTTGGAGGAGAGTAGGAGACCTTATTTGTGAGACAGCAAGTAAGTTCTACAGCTTTTTGTGGTAGAAATCATATACGTGTTTGGTTCTGCTAGAAATGTTGTTAGTTTACAAGATTATTTATTTACCTTTATAGGATGGGTTGAACTTGTATTATGCATTATTCGATAGCAATCCTTATCAGGTTAATGCAATAATGCATACCAATGAGAATAGATAAAAGGTTTGACTCGTTCAATTCAATAACCTTTGATTTTACCATCTTTTTGGTACATTGTGTCATCTTGGTTGGGAAGAAAATGGGGTTCTTTTATTAGCTAGAGAGAAATATTAAGAATAAAACACGTCCAAACATATTAATAGGCATCGACCATAGTAAACATTATGTTCATCAGTTTATGCTTCGTCTTTTCACAAAAAGTATATATATACGTATTCAATTCTTTTCATTCTTTTTACAGCCAAACAGAAACATCAAATAACATACTTGTAACATTTAAAAAATACATCGAAAAATAAACACTTCACGGAAATTAGTCACAGTGGTCGCTAGTATCATTAGCAACAGAAGACCTGGTGGAATCAGTAAAGCATTTGAGGCTGATGCTGGAGTAAGCACTGGTCTGATACCTGAACCAGTAGTTGAACCATGATGAGTCGTTGGTGCTGATGCATCGGGTGTCTCGGACCCACGTGGGTCCGGTTCTGGCAAGTCGTCTTGAGTCACTTCAGTTGGTGTTGGTGCCAGTACTGTTGTCTCAGGGCCTGAAAAGTTTCAAGCTTTTTTAATATCTTTGTGTATTTATTATGTTGGTGTAAATTTACGGGTCTTACCAGACGGACTCGGTGGGAGTTCCGGAGAATCAGCAGCCGGTGGAAAAGCTCTAGGTGGAGGAAGTTTCGGCGGAGGTGGAACAAATAACGCAGGACCTACCATATGTAAGTTCTCGAATATAATTAATTCATATATTAAGTATTTAAGTATGAGTACGTAATTAGACTATTATATGATAATCTAATCCCTTCTTGAATATAACGAATTAGGGGGTCGTAAGTGAATATACTTTGTGCCACTTTCTACCCGATTGACCTACTCAACTACTTTGACCCATTTTATTTTCAAATTAAAGTCACCAATTTTGAGGTTTCGACCCATCTGCGTACAAATGGGTCGATTTGTGTTGTAATATATCTTAAGGGTAAAAATTGTTTATCCCCATAGGGTTAAAGTTGTCCGAAGTGTCTTAACTCTTAACTCGCATAGAACATCCTAAGTTGCTTCATGTAACAAACTTTTATTATTATTATTATTATTTGTTTAGCAATATAGTTTTATAATTGACAAAACTGGACAAAAAAACGATGACAGGTTGGCCCAAAACAGCCCCTTTCTGGCTCATAAGTTATAGTTGATTCGACCAGTTATCCGACCCACCCATTTGCCACCCCTACTTAAAAGTTAACATGAATGGACCCGTTTCAGGTAAAGGGTCGAAATTGTAACTTGAGACATTATACTAGGAAAATACCTGGAGGAGGTAGAGGAACACCGGTAGCTGCAAAAACAAGCAAAAAAGAAAACAAAAATGAAAACTTGCAAAAGTAGTAACTATCGATACTAACAAAACAAAATCATTAAAACACTTTAACCAATTACATCTGCATTGCAACGGCACACTTTTTGAGTTACAAGCTTTAGGTAGCGTAATAGCTAATGCTTGATTAATCTGACTGGGTAATGAAATCGGAACGTTTCCTGTAACAATAAGACACACACACTGTGAGCTAGTATCCATAAGGGATTCAAAGGCATCACAGCAGCCTTTGGTTGGTGATCCCCCATTTGCACTACTTCCGGTTATGAAGTTTAGACATGGTGAGAAGCTTGCAATCATTGAAACCGTGCATGGAGTGGTTATTTGCCCGGTAACTGTAATAACCGAAATGGCAAGAACTGTGGCTAATAGACCTGTGAAACGATCCATAGTTGATGAAAAGCTGCGATTCCATATTCTGGTATTGTAGGAAATTTATAGGGTGTTTGGGTGATGGTGTTATAGGAGTTGAACTACCTTTTGAGTGGCTAAGTGAGTCATGAGTTGTTGGTTGGTTTGTTTTGACTAGAAGTGTGTTGGGAATTGTAGTCAAGTTAGGTAAAACTACAGCATACTATTGCTTGTTAACAAGACTACAGGAGTGTGCTATGGCACAAAGCTGGAAGCTGAGGACCAAACATTAGCTCGAGTCGACTTATGCTTATATCATAAGGTCAAGCGTGTTGGGTAGCAAATCAAAACGGATTAAGGTCTAAATGACAAAATTGTAAGAGAATAAAGTCCTTGTCGGGTACTTGGTCTGATCCTTACAACACACTGTTTCATGAAAGTTTTTATTGAACTTGCATTGCTATTACCCTAAAATATGACCTCTTTCTTCTATCTTAGACTTAGACTAACAACTAAACATGTAAAGGTTTTAAAAAATTTACGTTTGTGTATGATTCTGCATATTGTCTTGAGAAAAGCCGAAAAATTATAAATTTTTTATTTGGGTTGACTATTTCATTCTTGTTTTTATCAATCTTATTATATTTCCTGAAGTTGCTCAACCATATATGGTTATGAGGTGGTCAAACCACGGTGCTCATGGTGGTCAGCGGTTCAGATTTGTCAGTAGTAATTGCAGGTTTGTTGGGAAAACACCGCAATATTACTAATCTTTGACCACTTGTCACACAAGAAAGAACTTAGGTTGGACTTTTGATAATCTTGTTTTGAGTACCATTTGTTCATAAAAGTCATACATAGTATTCTATTCTCCTTTTATAACTATAAAGTTTTCGTTATTCAGACAAAAAAGCGTGAGATTGTGAGATTAACCGCACGTAAAAGAAGTCGGGTGAAGATCAAACCAAGAAGTCGGGTGAAGATCAAACCAACATCAGTTGACTGTGATCCAAACTATTAATACACGTAAAAGAACATATAAATAATTCTTAACTAAATTATAACAAGTTACTACTCGCTATTGTAGGAAAGATTTTTGGGCAAAAAAGCTGCTAAAAACAATACGCAAACCATTTGAAACAACTCCAAGGATTCTGATCCTGGTAGCCGTTACCAATAATCACCGCAGTGATGGTGAGACCCTCGTGAGAGGCTATATCACCAGAGTTAGTGTGTATGGTGTCCAGGAAATGAAGCAAAAACTGACGCACCATCCCTTCTCGACTCATACAAGGTATCTATAGCGCAAGACACATCTACGTTTTTGGCTGAATAAAATGTGGCCAGATGCTCGAAGTAGGAGAGACACTGTAACACACTCAAATGAAACATGTATGATTGGTAGCCAATTCAATCTTTTGTAGCACTACTATCTAGTTAACTCAGTTAAAGTTTGAGATGAAGCTGAAATTTTTATAAACCATGTTACATATGGTATACATACCAAACTATCAGTAACCCATCTTTTTGTGTGATCAAACTAGATACACCCGTTTTGCTTTTTGTAAAAACGTCGGACTGCTTCTACAAACTGTTCAAACTTTATGCTCTAAATAGACGAGGTTTTCCATGTTCGACTTACCGGGGAGGGCGAGTCAGATGACATACCACGTGGCCTATCTGGAGCAATGACGGACCCAGGTTTACAAGTTAACCGGTTCACAAAATTTGTTTACGATAATACAATGAACTAAGTAAACATCATGTTTAACACAAAATTTTGGAACCATATTCATTTAGGAGAAATCATTATTTTTGACAAAAAGTTACTCTACGCGGCAAAAATTCATGTGGTTCACGAAAACCTTCTTGGGTCCGCTCCTAAGAAAGAGAAAGTATAATACAACATGATTGGTTCATCATATTTGTCACATCATTTTGTAAAAGTTTGTTTGTAAAAATTATGTGGATGCAACATTTCTCTATTTTTATTCGCCCTTTCAAATTTACCAAACCTACATAAATTCAAAAGACTATTTTTTTCAACAATCACAAACCAAAAGGACCAAACACATCATTTCCAAATCCCATCAAAACGACACCGTTTCCCTCTCCAAAATAACAAACTCTCACCAGATTTTCAAAAGGATAACAAAATAAAAATGTCAACAACCATCATCACTCTACTCCCCACTCCACCCTTCTTAACAACCTCAAAGTTACCTTCTCATCACTCATTCCGTGAAAACACAACTTTCCGTCATATCACAACTGTTAAAAGTAGCAATAATAATAATAATAATTCAAATTCATCGAATAGAAATGAGGAGTACAAGAAGAGGTACTTGGATGAGGATGGTGTAGTTGAAGATATGGATGGTTATATGAATTATTTATCGCTCGAATACGACTCTGTCTGGGACACCAAACCTTCTTGGTAACTAACATTTCATATTTTTTGCTTAGTACTTACTTACATAAGTTATACCTCAGTTCATTAATGTCTTGCTAGTTAGTTACTCCCTTGTCCCAAAATAATTGTAGTCCGATAAAAAAACACACACTTTAATAAAAACATAATTATTATAGAATGACAGTTTTACCTTTTGTAATAATATAATTTCAACCGTAACTAGGTAAAGTCGATCAAACTTCCCTATCTATATTTAGTAGTGAACAACTAAAATGGGACATACTGAAAAAGAGACGTAGACTATTAATTCGGGACGGAAGGATTATTATTATTTTTTATTTATTATATTTTTTTTTTCAAAAGTTATCTTTTTCCTTGGTGTTTTTATTTTTATTTTTATTTTTGTTTTGTCTTATGCAAGCAGACGCGCAGGCAGTCTTAAAAAAACTGTATTTGTTTTTCCTCTTATGTAAGTGGGCGCGAACACATTAGTGTTTGGTTATTTTTAGGCATAAGAGTCTAAATTGCTTTTGCCACTTTAACTTTTGCAAATTTCTTAAAAGGTAATTTTTTATTTTTATTTTAGGGACAGCAATTTTTCACGCATTTGTACTACTTATCTCACACTATCTCACAGATGCCTCCAACGAGACTTGAACTCACAACCTCTCGGTTGATGGCACACTCACATACTACTAGGCCAAATCTCGGGTTTGAAAGTCTTATTATCACTTCTGTTTCATAAAAAACTTGAAATCCACCTCTTCTTTTGCAGACAGAGTTTTGCATTTAAGACATTAAACATATGAAAAGACAAACACAACTTAGTGTTTAGTTAAAGTTTGACTTTAGAAATGTATATACTAGTAATTATGTTTGTATATGTATTGTGAACTTGTGATACAGTGTGATTGTTTTGGACTGAACTATGAATAATGAAGTTCTTAGGAATGGACGTAGATGAGAATTAGTTTTGATACCAGTTTCCAGTTGTATTTATAGAAATAGTTGTTGCGTTAAATAACTCATTTAGATCGTATCTATGTTAGAGAATGGTGCAATTGTTTAGAGCTGAGTTTTAGTTGTTTATGTGAATTAGGTCTGTATATATGTTATCATCTGATGCAATTGTTTAATGTTCATGTTTAGCTTTTTGTGTTAATGACACTTAAAGAAGTTATTAGGATTTGATAATTACATCTTTGTGAAGAGCCATACAAGGTGAATTACGAGTGGCAGTGTCATTGCTGAGCTATAATGATACAGATTATTGTTGCATTGGGAAGTTGATATCGGATATGGATAGAACCAGATAACTAAATGATATGGACTGTATCTATGTTATAGTCCAATGCAATTGTTTTGAGTTGAGGTTTAGCTGTTTGTGCAGATCACACTTGAGAAGTTCTTAGAACTAGACATCTGAATGACTGCAATTGTTTGAGGAGCTGTAGGAAGTGACAATCGGTGGCCGTATTGTTGTTGGAGTACATTCAAACAGCTAATTGTTGCACAAACAAGTACTTTCAGGAACTGATAGAACATGTTCAAAATTTGTCTTCTCGATTAATATTTAACTGTTTGCATAAATCAAACTAACGCAGTTGGCCACCAGCTACCTTAGAAGCCTGGGCCCAACCATGTGATGTCTTGATCCAACAAAAGGACGCGAGTTCGAATCCGTTCCGCAGCATGGTTGGGTATTGGGTGGAGGTATTTCACAGGCATCAAACCTTTGCTGGGTAGGGTTGATGGGTACCATTATGGTACACAGGGTTGAGGTGTCCCTGCCAATCTACACTTTTGATCCAACTAAGGAAGTTATTATTAGCACTCAACAATGAGTTAGGAGCCATACGAGATGGAGTGACTTATCTGCTTAACTTTTCCCTATCGTCCCCACACAATCACGATAGGAAGCAAATCGATCAATAAATTACCTGATTCAGTGACTTTGCTAAAAACTTATTATGTGATCCGTGAAATTTTGTGTAGTACTAGCATACAAAGATCGAAATTAGCAGTGAGTAGAAGAATAAGATCGAAAGATGTGTCCTCAGTTGTTTTGACGTCATATATCAATTTCAACAGAATTTAGGATCCATCAAAACATGTAATGACCCTCGTAGAATTTTGCTTCATGCCTGATGCTGTAGCATCATTATCATGCATTTATACTATATTTTTAATCATGATCCTGTCTTGATGTCTGAAACAACCTCTAACTATGTACATTAGATATATGAAATATTATTGGTTCATACGAGGATTTCAATACCTGTTTAGATACAGTTGAGATGTTCAGCTGAGTTTATTGATCACTAGATGCGACCCAATTAAGATACTGTTTCAGATACTGATTTCTTCCACCCCAGTCGGTGATCTGATGAGTTTTGATGTATGAAATGTAACAGTTGCAGTTTCTGTCGATTGATTGCATTGCACTGTATTCCCTTAATATTTGGGGAAGTCTAGATATAGCATACATTACATGTTAATGCAAAGTTCTTAGCTTTTCTCTGCCCGAAACCCAAGAAGTTGGCTTTGGCCGGTCATAGTTTAGTACAGATTTTAAGTGGGTTCACTCATTTTTCTTTGGTTTAATATATTGGTTAGGTGCCAGCCATGGACAATAACCCTGACCGGAGTGTCGATCATCACTGGCAGCTGGCTAATATTGCATAATGTCTTTGCCACTACAGCAGCTTCTGCTTTAATCGGCGCATGGTGGTACATCTTTCTGTATTCTTACCCAAAGGTACAATCACACAACTTGAGATGAAATTTTACATCCGAGTGAGCATTTGGAAAACATGACAACTGTCGACTAGTTATTAAATACATCTCTTTACATGTGTCTTGTTTCAGGCATATACACAAATGATTGCTGAGAGGAGAAAGAAAGTTAACAGCGGCGCTGAAGACACATTTGGCTTTAGAAACAGCCCTTAATCTTTTTGCTTTTTTGTATGTAAATTGCTAAGTATTTTGAGATTACACAGTTCCGTAGCAATGAAATTGCCCTCTTATTTTATGCACCACGACAGCAATTATGCAGCAAAGAAGCATTCGTTAATTTAGCCGCTAAAATAAACAAGTTTCTTAAACTCTTCTATTCAACTCAACAACCCATAAGGGTCATAAACTCACAATCCACGACGGATCCATTAAAAGAATTACATCATCCAATCAACATGACCAATTTTCAAGCCAACCAGGAACATTTATTAGTAGCTAATTAACAGCTAGACACAACCAAGATCAAGACTTATAATTTTCAGGGACATGAGTATATAACCCATCTAGCAGGACGGGTGTGTCAAGTTTGTGTAATTATGCAAAGATGGTAACACGAAGCTAATATCAGTAACAATAGTCAATAGGTATATAAGATTATCACAAACAGGTAAACCTTCCTTTGAGGTGCAATTATGTTCTGTGTCAAAATCTCGAACCGAAGTATACAGAGGTAACAGTAGATACAACTAAGTAGCTTATCAATGCCATTCACTAATTAGGTTGAACCCAAATTCTGATTGTTCGATCATTCATAAGCCCTGCAGAAGCAATCATGTTCTCCGTTGGGTGACAATTTACAGAAATAACAGTATCGGTATGTCCTTCAAGTTTTTGAAGCAAGTTCTTCCCCTGCAAATCCCAAATGTAGACACAATGATCCTCCGATCCACTAACAATGTATTTGCCATTTGTCACTGAAAACGTCGGCATTATGCAATACGTTTTGTTTACATGCCCTGTATACATCTTCAAGAACTTCCCTGTTGAGTAGTTCCAAAGCTTCTGCAATCACATTAACAAAAAACCATATGTTAGAAACTGAATAATCGTACACATCCCACTCATTCTTCAGCTACAAAAATATGTTGCAGAGTTTTGTTGGGCTCATTAACGCACACATTCACAAGATTCAGCATGAACAATATATAACGAAGTTCAATAAGATACTTAGAAGTTGATAGGACGTGTTGCAAAAGTCAGTTAGTATCTGATTTTCTATATATTTACAGGGCAAGAGAAATCAGATGTTGAGATGCATACTTGGCAGCAACAAGCTGACCTAAAGTTGGTTCCGGTAGGCAGGTGTACACCTTATATTCGGTTCCATATCCAACCAAAATACTAGCTAATACTAGCTATGTTTTTGTTTCCATTTCAATCGACGAGAATAACAAAGAATGTGTAAAACAAAATAACTCAATTCTGACTCATGCCCATGAACTACTTAAAATGCCATATCCCTATCTATTTAATCATCTATCATTCAATTGCAATAACCTTAATTAGCAAATCATAAAGCAATGCACAAAATACCCAAATCCCAACTAATTTTCAGAACATCTATATTATCAACTACGATTGAATTGCAAATAGGAAAAACATGCCAACAAATTTGGGACTTTTCGCTGTCTTCGAAATTGGACTAATGAGCAAACAAACACACAAACGTCACATAATTTAACTTCAAACAAACTAACCAGATTATCATCAAGCGTGGCCACAAGTATAAACTTCCCATTCGGCGAAAACTTAGTAAACGAAACACCGGGAACCTTATCATCAATCAAAGTCTTCAAACACGTACCCGTAGCCACATCCCATATCTTACAACTCCCATCATGACTCCCACTAACAATCAAACTCCCATCTCTATTAAAATGCACACTCGTAACAGGCAAACTATGCGCCTTGATAACAAAACTCGCCTTCCCAGTCTTAACATCCCATACCCTAATAGTCTCATCAAACCCACCACTCACAATCATCTCACTACCCCCACTAAAGTTACAACAAAAGACAACACCAGTATGTCCTCTTAGGGTTTTAACACATTCAAGATCCTTAATGTTCCAGATTCTAAGGGTTTTGTCATCTGAAGCTGAGCAAATGTAGTGGGAATCTGAAGACCAAGCTACATCAGAGATGCCTTCAGTGTGACCAGTTAGGGTTTTGAGTAGGGTTAGGGTTTGGGTGTCCCATAAGATTAGGGTTTTGTCTAGGGAAGCTGAAACTAGGAGTTTTCCAGAGTTGGAAAACTTGACACAGGAGACGGCGGATGTGTGGGCGGAAAGGGTTTTGCGAAGGCGGTATGGGGCGTATTGTGGTGGTGGTGTGATGGTGTTTGGGTTGTTGCTGCCCATGGTTTTGGTGAGTTTTTTTTTTTTTTTTTTTTTTGTGATGAAGGGTGTTTGGATCTTATTTATAGGTGTTAGAGTTTTTT
>LBNU01037499.1:100347-116480 GCA_014162995.1 Artemisia annua | reverse complement strand
TTATCTTTAATTAAGCATGAGTGAATCAAGGGTGGAAAACCCTTGAAAATACTGTAAAACACGACCTAGAGCTTATCCCTAAAGTTCTCCCAAAAGTTACACACTTAATGAATGAAAATTGGAAAAGTATATATAGATTTTACACTTTGACGGCGTCAGGTTATAGGTCCTGACGCCGTTAACTCGCCGTGTCTAGGGTTCTCGGATCACCTAGATCTACTTCTGACGCCGTCACTCTATAAACCTTTCTGGGCCGTCTCTCTTTAGCTTAACACCTGACGGCCTAGGATATGTAACACCTAACGCCGTCAGGTGTAAATGTGATAATTCTTTCCTTGGTCGTCTAGTAGAGTCCGAATCCACCTCTTCATCTTAAGGTGACGGCATCAGCATCCAAAGCCTGACGCCGTCAGGTAGGAATTCCAGCTTGATTTGAGACTTTGTCGTTTTCTTCACTTTTATGCTCAAAAAACGTCCAAAATGCAATGTTTTTGAGAATTCCTCCTGAAGGTACCTAAAATGACAAAAGGAACGATTTAAGGTAATATTTGATCATAAAATAACGATTTAGGGGTTAAATGACCCTCTAAAAGCGTAACACTTTTCGCCTCATCAAATACCCTTACACTTGAGATTTGCTTGTCCTCAAGCAAATGCGCTTTTATTCCAATCAAAATATGAACTAGGGGTCATTTAACACTAATATAAAAGTAATTACAACAAATAGTTATTCCACCCTAGTCATAAAAAGCACGGAAATCATACACTAGCCCTTTAGCAATTAGATTACCATAGGCTTGGGAAAGGATCAAAAACCTCCTCCACTAGGCGTAAGCACCTAAGATAAACTATCAAAGAGGGCTTTTCAAGGGTTGTAACGTTAGGTGTAGGGATATGATAAACACGGTTTGTTGGAATAAAGGATATTTTTAGTGGTGGCGAGTTAACTATCTTGATCAAATACATGCACAATGTGGCGTTGCTAAGCCAAGACTCGACTCAACTTAAGCTAATAAGAAAATAACAAAAACATAAATAAACATAAAAGGAAACGGGATGGTAGTCCGTATGTTTTTTCTCTCTTTCTTTTTCCAATTTTTTTTTTTTTTTTTTTTTTTTTTGCATACACTCTTGCCCTACCATCCAAAATAATACATCATAGGGGCCTCGGTTCTCCCCTTACACTTGAACTTTTACATACTTTACAATTAACTATTCTAATGACTCGAATTAAGATAATCAAAAAACTTGGAGTACTTTAAAATATTAACGCACATATGGGGGTAATAAGTAATGTCTTCCACATTCTTCATTACACTAGTACTTTATCCATGAATCCCAATCGTCCCAAAACAATATGTACAAGATATGACTCGACTTAGCAACCATGTAATCAATTAGACAATTAACTAAGGGTTAAAACAAATGTTGTCACAATAATGCACTAAAGATGAGTGCATACAAGGTAGGCTAAGGCGATTTGGGTGTACATTTGGGGTGGATTGTAAACAAACGAAAAGATAGGCTCTGAGGGGTGTACTAGGGGTATCGTGTACTAAAAATGAGTACATCGCTAAGGTGTGGGAGAATTACTTGACAAATGTAGCCAATGTAATTATAATACAGGTGTAAAACAAGGGTTATCCTAATGCCTCTTATCATGTAGTCAATCCTAACTACACGAATGTAGTCTCACTTGTGGACTTGAGATGGTCACTAACGCAAGTTCTAAAATCTAAATACTACCGGTACACACACAAGCACTAACAATGAATGCTTTTCCTAACAATTCTAGGGGCGAACCTCACATATTTGGGGGAAAATTTTTTGAGTGGTACGGTTTTTTTGTGCTAGTCATACAATTTCCTATCCATGAGACGCTTATTAAGACCAAAATATGTTGTAAAAAAAATTTAAATTTGGCGCTAAAATTGCCCTAACAAATATTTCTCTCAGTTTTATTACACATTTACTATTAAACAAACAAGAATCAAGCGTAAAAGCATTTTCTAAGGTGTCTTCATTTACCCCCTTACACTTAAACCGAACATTGTCCCTAATGTTCACATAAAATATGTAAAAGTAAAGGAAATGAAAGAATGAAACAAATACTCCCCTGATTCATTTGATGTGGATCGTGTGATAACATGCTTAGATCTTCTTCCAAGATGATGTGATGTCTTCAAGATTAAAGCAACGCCAAAAACTTGATGTCATGAACTTAATTCCATATTCATCTTCTTGTCCAATATAACCTGTTAATCCTGAGAAAACAATCTAGGCAAACCTTGCGTAAAATCGGCGGTAAAATCTATACAAGGATATAATGCTTGTGGAATGAAAGTTTGCAGATTCCTGGAATTAGAGATGCAGTAATCTCATAATTCCGGCAGAAAAACTAAATTTTAAATTTTTTTCTGGAAATAGTACCTGACGCCGTCAGGTTGTAAAGCCTGACGCCGTCAGAACTGATCTGACAGAACTTTTATGTTTAGTTTCCGGAAAATTTCTGGAAAAACAAATACCTTAATTCCTGGAATCCTGCAAAATTTTCATTATGACTCGATACAAGCATTTGACTCATACAAATACTAATATGTATGTTCATTTTATATTGCTACGATTCATGTTCAATTCGTTCTTTTAAACAAATTTAGATTTCCCTTACACTTATCTTTTGCAAAATACCTTTATATGTAGTTAAGACGAAGTTAAAAACAAAATAATGCATTTTCACAATGTAATTTGAAACATGAATCGTTAGCAATAAAAATAAAACATACATACGGAAACAAATAAAATCAAATAAACAAACAAACAAAGCAAATAAAGCTTGGGTTGCCTCCCAAGAAGCACTTTTCTTTATTAACGAGTCTTGTAGCTAGACTCAAAGTCACTCCGATTACGTGACTCCATCGTTGGTCACGGTTTCTAGGTCATCCTCGGGCTTAATTTTATATTCCGGACCTAGTTGCAAGAATTATTTGTAAAAACCAAATATTCTACCCATAACATAGTCTACTCCCCTACGTCTATCCTCATCATTCCTATAGTAGACCGCTTGCTTATGCTCCTTCTCGATGTTTGATAAAATCCGGAATTGCTCTATCTTATATGGCATTTGGTAGGCTACCTCATCGGTCTCGTCCTTGAATCTAACTATCCCTAAAGATGGGTCATAGTTCATTCTAGAGGCTTCAACAAACGGCTTACCAAAAACTACTTGAGTTAAGCATGCATCTATTACCGGACGAATATCTTCAACGATCACAAAGTCGGTGACATAGGTGAAGTTTCCTACATACACACGCAATCCTCTTACTCTCCCCACAAAGTTACTCATCCAACCCGTGTTTGGAAATATCCTAGGTCCAAGTTGCTTTTTCATTATCCAATTGTAATGGATCATAGTCATGATGTTTATGGGAGATTTAAGGTCTATGTAAGCTTTCCACACATGCACATGCCCAATGTTGCATGGTATGTTGATGTTGGATGGGTCACCCGTTTTTATCTTCGGATCAATCCTAACGAAGGGAGGTCGAGGGTTATCAATTATGTTATTGTAATAGGCGATTTCTTCCTTAGTGGGGTAAAGGTTAAAGTATTCATCACCTATTCTCTCGTCTTCCCTTCCCTCTAAACTTCCAGAATTCGTAAGATCATCATATTCTAAGTCCTTGCTTGCGTATATTGCGCCTGCTAGGTCATTAAGTGCATGATCTAATTGAGCATCAATTAAACTATTAAGCTCTCTAAGCTCCCTAATTTCACTTTCGATTTGATTACGCAATGACGCTACTTCGTCAGGTGTGAGGGGTGGATTCGCGTCCTCCATAATGGCAAACGGAATAATTGATGGACAAGTTACTACAAACAAAAACACAAAGAAAAAGATAGACTAAAGAAAACCTAGAAAAATAAAATACAAATCTCACTAGATAGGAATCTAATGAGTAGACCTAATAAAATAAAATTTTCAAGCTAAGCAATAACTATTCCCCGGCAGCGGCACCAAAAACTTGATGCGTGGTTTTGCGACCTACGAAGTAGGTTTTACCTCTCAAGGGATCTTGAGAAGCTTGCAATCCCCACTAGGCAGTGTACCTGACCGATGTAGTATAGTGAAGTGGCAAGTACCGGGGGATTGATCGTTCTCTCCGGGAATAGTCGTAAGGATTGAAAACTACTTCCAATTTAGGTCTAAGGGTTGAGGGATGATTCTTTTTGTGTTTTTATATTTTATGGAAAGCAAGTAAAAATCTTGGGTATGGAAAGCAAGTAAAAACCATTCATAGGGCCGTGTACGATCTTCCCTAACTCTATAAGCTCCTACTTCACTCTATGTCGAGCCGACAACTAGCTCCTAACATAAGATCACTAGAATTCACTTATGCATTAAATACAACCATATAATCGTAGTACACATCCGATTCATGTTTCTTAAGACGTTCAAGCAAGTTACCATATAGGAGGTTAGCCAGGTTTCTTAAGCCTAACATCGACGTCACCCACCCACAACAATCAATAACAAACCAACAACAAGTAATCAATAGCTAGGTTTCATTAGATCCAAGCAAACACAAGAGAAACCTAGCCTAGCATGTTAAAGTAAAGACAAGCATAAGATATAATCAAGCAACACATAGACATATTGATTGATTTGAACGGAGACTTATCTTTAATTAAGCATGAGTGAATCAAGGGTGGAAAACCCTTGAAAATACTGCAAAACACGACCTAGGGCTTATCCCTAAAGTTCTCCCAAAAGTTACACACCTAATGAATGAAAATTGGAAAAGTATATATAAATTTTACACTTTGACGGCGTCAGGTTATAGGTCCTGACGCCATCAACTAGCCGTGTCTAGGGTTCTCGGATCACCTAGATCTACTTCTATCGCCGTCACTCTATAAACCTTTCTGGGCCGTCTCTCTTTAGCTTAACACCTGACGGCCTAGGATATGTAACACTTGACGCCGTCAGGTGTAAATGTGATAATTCTTTCCTTGGTCATCTAGTAGAGTCCGAATCCACCTCTTCATCTTAAGGTGACGGCATCAGCATCCAAAGCCTGACGCCGTCAGGTAGGAATTCCAGCTTGATTTGAGACTTTGTCGTTTTCTTTACTTTTATGCTCCAAAAACGTCCAAAATGCAATGTTTTTGAGAATTCCTCCTGAAAGTACCTAAAATGACAAAAGGAACGATTTAAGGCAATATTTGATCATAAAATAACGATTTAGGGGTTAAATGACCCTCTAAAAGCGTAACACTTTTCGCCTCATCAGAAACCATAATTTAAGTTTTTTTCGGCTTAAATCAAGATTATCCAACTTCTACGGAATGGTTAAAACACATATCGTATGGGAGTATGGGACAAAACTTACAGGTGGCGAATAAAACTTTGATCTTGATAAGAAATATGAAACCCTAGCAAGGCTTATTGTGAGCTTAGAGCATCTATTAGGGTGGTTTTTACATAGGTCTAAAACATTTTGAAGAGATTTATAAATTTGTGAACCATAGTGAGAAACCATTTCAATCCTAGGTGGAATGAAAATGTCTAAGATCTTGGAGAGGTCTAAACTATTTTCTAATTTCTTTTTGAAAATGTTAGTCGTGTTTTACGATATGAAAAGCTTTATGAATAGGCTAATTCATAATAGAAATAGGTTTATAATATGAAAAAGTTTATAAATTGATGATGTATTAATTGTATGAACCTTTTTAGAGGTTTACCATAGTGGATGCCCTTAGAGCGGACGATGTGGGTTACTCGTCCCTCGCCATTGCCACGCTGGCAGCTCCTCATCCCTCGCCACCATACCGCATGCCCTCGTCGTTGCTCGCCAAAGAAGGCTCCTCGTCTGCACGAGGAGGTAAAACCTCTGACAATAACCATTTGAGTGGGAACATGTAAAGGGATAAACGTTTTTTCTCTTCTCTTTTTGATTTTTCAAGTGTGTGTGTAGTGTTTGTAGTGTGTGTACACGCAGGGACAAAGGAAGAAGAAGATGTGATTTTATTTATTTATTTATTTACTTTTTTGTTTTGGGTTAAATTTGAGCTTGATGGAAGTGGGCGTGTTTAAGTCAAAGTCTCTCTCTCTCTCTCTCTCTCTCTCTCTCTCTCTCTCTCTCTCTCTCTCTCTCTCTTAACTTCTTTTATATATGTTTAATAATTATTTCGTAACTCTTTTTTATAAAAGTGTTATTTGTATTATTTGAATGAAATGAATTTTATGTTATTTGATAAATTGAATAAAAAAATAAAGTTGTAAGTGGTGGACCGCAAATGAGTAAGTTGAAGTTAGTTGTGAATGAGGGAGGGCTGTAAGAGCACTCGGTATTGTGTTTTTTAACACGCCAAATGCTCAAATGAATTCCAATAACGCGCCATCGGTGGTACCGAGCAACACGCCATCTTCACGCCAAAAGGGTTTGTTGAGAATCGTTTAGCCCATCTAGGATTATAGAAACATCAAAGATTAACAATACACAGCGGAATAATAACAATAAGAACAATGATGTTTTCAAGGTTTTTCTTTATTCACTATATCAAATACTAACAAACCCTAGGCGTTTTCCTATGAAAACTCACGCCTAGGTTACACACGCTTTACTAAAAGACTACATCTTTGACAAACACTATTCTATATGCCCTGCATCTCTTTATATACTAGAGAATGATAGGGTTTACAAAGAGATAAGTAAGAATATTATGAAATCTTCCTAACAAACTATTCTGGTTTCATGTATATTCTTTTTCTTTGAAGTTTAGCTCTTTGTCAATATTAGTCCTTCTTGTTTTCATTTTTCTTATTTTGTAATCATCAAATTATAATTCCCAACAGTGTTTGAGCTACTAGACTGGCTCACGCCAAACGTATTTGTGGTGTTTTTTTGTTTAAAAAACAACATTTTGAGTTTGTTAAGGAGTTACAAGGGAGGTTGCGTGTAATTTGATTTGAGATCAGGAAGTGTGTGCTGCGGCATTTCTTGATGGAGTAATAAGGGAGGAGCAAGCAGTGTTATTAGAGTGACAAGGATGGATTATGTTTTGTGTTGCTGCGTTTGTATGTGTCATTGTATTGGGAGGAAAGAAGTGTGTTTGACTGCACATGGATATGAGATTAGGGTTGTGTGGTGCTAAGTATATGGGCCTTATATATGGATTATTTTAGGGTTAAGTCAAGTGGATTTTTTTTGGATTGTTATTTTAATAGGGGCTGCATTCTAAAATGGGCCGTACGATTTCATTGTATCGTAATAGGCTTAACCGAATTTTTCCTTGATTGATATTAGGCCTATTTTATTTAATTGGTACAAAGATGTATTGTAATTTTAATTAGTGTTTAATAAAATGTGTTAGTTTTTAAATAAAATAAAATGAAAAAAAATGAGACCCAATAACATGTTAGTGGTGTGTTATGAGGGAGGGGTGTTTGAGTGATTGGTGTGTTATTGGGAAGGGTATGATGGCGCTGAGGTGACATACCAATAACGTGTTATTCGTATGCACGATACCTAGTGCTTTAAAGGGAGATTTGTTAAAGTGATGTGGCACCTCGTGAGGCCCAAATGAGGAGCTTGAGTTGCTTACCACACCTAGAGCTCTTAGAAACTCATGTTGTTTCAAAAGTTTTAAAGTAGTTATGACTTGTGACGAGCTAACATAGAGGTATTTATGTTTAATACTGTTGTTGAAGGCTTCTCAAGGCGACTAACACTTTATTAGTTATTAATTAATTCCCGAATTCATAAATTATCGCATCAAGTTAAGTTACTGCATGAAATTATATTGCTAACTATGTAAAAGTCATTATATTGAAGAAAGTTTTGAAGAACATTGCTAGGGAACATCGTACATTCATACTCCAACAAAGCGTATCAATATTAGATTCCCAGTAAGAATCGAACCGAGTTTGATTATTGAATTCGAGGATTAGACCAATCACCCCGTTTCAAACCCAACCCATCGCTGTTTCTATCCACATGCAACTTGTCATCATCATGCATGTATTGTTGGATTTCATTTGATTCGATGATCTACTACTTTGAGAGTTCGAGTCAACGAATCTTTTGATGCATGTGTTCTCAAAAAGACACATGTAGGTGGAATGAAAATGTCTAAGATCTTGGAGAGGTCTAAACTATTTTCTAATTTCTTTTTGAAAATGTTAGTCGTGTTTTATGATATGAAAAGCTTTATGAATAGGCTTATTCATAATAGAAATAGGTTTATAATATGAAAAAGTTTATAAATTGATGATGTATTAATTGTATGAACCTTTTTAGAGGTTTATCATAGTGGATACCCTTAGAGTGGACGATGTGGGTTACTCGTCTCTCGCCATTGCCATGCTGGCAGCTCCTCATCCCTCGCCACCATACCGCATGCCTCGTCGTTGCTCGCCAAAGAAGGCTCCTCGTCTGCACGAGGAGGTAAAACCTCTGACAATAACCATTTGAGTAGGAACATGTAAAGGGATAAACATTTTTTCTCTTCTCTTTTTGATTTTTCAAGTGTGTGTCTAGTGTTTGTAGTGTGTGTACACGCAGGGACACAAGAAGAAGAAGATGTGATTTTATTTATTTACTTTTTTGTTTTGGGTTAAATTTGAGCTTGATGGAAGTGGGCGTGTTTAAGTCAAAGTTTCTCTCTCTCTCTCTCTCTCTCTCTCTCTCTCTCTCTCTCTCTCTCTCTTAACTTCTTTTATATATGTTTAATAATTATTTTGTAACTCTTTTTTATAAAAAATTTATTTGTATTATTCGAATGAAATGAATTTTATGTTATTTGATAAATTGAATAAAAAAATAAAGTTGTAAGTGGTGGATCGCAAATGAGTAAGTTGAAGTTAGTTGTGAATCAGGGAGGGCTGTAAGAGCATCGGTATTGTGTTTTTTAACATGCCAAATGCTCAAATGAATTCCAATAACGCGCCATCGGTGGTACCGAGCAACACGCTATCTTCATGCCAAAAGGGTTTGTTGAGAATCGTTTAGCCCATCTAGGATTATAGAAACATCAAAGATTAACAATACACAGCGGAATAATAACAATAAGAACAATGATGTTTTCAAGGTTTTTCTTTATTCACTATATCAAATACTAACAAACCCTAGGCGTTTTCCTATGAAAACTCACGCCTAGGTTACACACGCTTTACTAAAAGACTACATCTTTGACACACACTATTCTATATGCCCTGCATCTCTTTATATACTAGAGAATGATAGGGTTTACAAAGAGATAAGTCACACTGGTACAAAAAGTTGTATCGGTCATGCCAAAAATGTGTGACGATATGCATATAGTCACACACGTTTTTTTCGTTGTGTGTCACCAAAGGTCCCGCCACCGTAGGTGGCATATGGTCACATTGTTGAGTTCGTGGCCCTTTCCATCTAAAAAGAGTGACCAAAACCCCGAATATGTGTGACAAATTAGGCATAAGTTTTGTTGGATTATTCAGTATCAGTCACCGTAAACACCTTATAGTCACACGAATGTTTTTTGAGAGTAACTATTGTTCGTCCTTTGTCCACATAAATATATAATATATGTGACATTTGAGATGATTCTTTCTAGTAAATGTGTATTTTGTGTGACTATTTCCCGTCCTATGGCCACATGAATATACAATAAATGTGACGTTTGTGATGATTTAGTCACACAATGGGTGTTGCTTTTTTGGAGTTGGTCACATACAATTTAAAACAAAGTGACCAAAAGTGTTAATAAGTGTGACCATATGCTCTTTAAAGTGAACAAATGTGTATTTTGTGTGACTATTGATCATCAAATGGCCACATGAATTTTATGTTTGTGTGGCCTTTTGTAATATTTAGTCACACAACGCATGTTTGTTTTGTGTATTTAGTCACATACAATCAAGCAAACAGTGGCCAAAAGCGTTAATAAGTGTGACCATATGCTGTTTAAAGTGAAGAAATTTGTATTTTGTGTGACTATTGATCATCCAATGGCCACATGAATTTTATGTTTGTGTGGCCTTTTGTAATATTTAGTCACACAAACCATGTTTGTTTTGGGTATTTAGTCACATACAATTAAGCAAACAGTGGCCAAAAGCGTTAATAAGTGTGACTATTTGTTGTTTAAAGTGAAGAAATTTGTATTTTGTGTGACTATTGATCATCCAATGGCCACATGAAGTTTATGTTTGTGTGGCCTTTTGTAATATTTAGTCACACAAACTAGGTTTGTTTTGGGTATTTAGTCACATAGAATTAAGCAAACAGTGGCCAAAAATGTTAATAAGTGTGACCATATGATGTTTAAAGTGCAGACATGTGTGTTTTGTGTGACTAATGTTCATTCAATGGTCACATGAATTTTTAGTTTGTGTGGCATTTTGTAATATTTAGTCACACATCGAATTAAACAAAGAGTGACCAATAATGTTAGTACTGCTAGTACTATGTTAGTACTGCTGGAGCAGAGTTACTACTGCGAGTATATATATAAAACAGAATGTATATAAATGAAGCAAATATATATACAATTGTAATGTCATATATAATCAAATTCTCAACTACCTTAAGTTAAAACCTGTAGACACTTCGTAGCCTTAGCTTGCTTTTGAAAGGTTTCACTAGACCATATGTTTTCGCTTCGTTGGTACTAATTTTAGTCCAGGATTTTTTTCTGACATCTCGTTGGACAGTTGCTTGACCAGTAGATCTTTTTTTTTAAAACAGATGTTACGAACTGTAAGAAACCAAGACACTAATAACGCTGCATAATATAAGATCTGCCAACCATGAAACAGTAAAAATATACATGGGTTGGCTTTGGTGACTGAGATGGAGCATACTGACGCCTCAATTTAATTCCAGTCCCTCGATAATGAACTGTGCCAGAAAATCCAGATGAGGGAATTTTTAGCCAGGCATCCCATGTATCATCCTCACCCGTGAAAATAGCATGTAGCCCCTGCAAGAAACAAGTAACGTGCTTAATGGTAACATAAAAGACGACAAAATTAGATGTCCCAAATATAAGTTTAGCATCAAAAACCAACATACCGGGGCAGACCCTTGCATATCAACTCGGGCAACAAATAATCCAGATGGTTGAAATGTTCTGCAATGCCAAACCTGGAACGAATAAATGTCAAACACATTACCAAGCAAGCAAATCACTAAAATTTGGTACAAATGAAACAGTTTCACAAAAAGCAACCATATTTGAGTTAATTTCCTATATAACAGATGTTATGTTATATCTTTTAATAGATCACTTACCCGATTGCGATAAGCAAACTCCAACTGTTCAACAACATCCTCCCGGAGTGGAAACCAATTAAGACTCCCTTTACGAGCAAAACAGTGGCCTCTTAGAACACGTCGATTGTCTCCATTCCAATAAACAGGAAAACTATGTCGTCTTAATAAGTTTACCTGCAACGATTACCACCACACGAGTTTATAATCAAAAACATGTTTAGGCTAGTTTTAATCCACGAAAATCAATATAAATCATTTTATATTCGATTACACATTTAAGAAAATATAAATTAAATATATGTTTGAGCATACCCATGAATAGAGTAGGATAGGTGAGATGAGGGTGATGGTGGCTTGACTGTGATGGTGGTTATCTCGAACCAAACAACCGAAGCAAACAAACTCTCCCATATAGTTCCCTTGTCTTGATGACGGTGATGGCGTGGAGGAGCGATGGTTGGTGGAACGACGGCGAGAAAAGGCGGTGAAGTGTGGCGGTGGTGTGAGTCAGTTCTAGAGAGAAGGAGAAGAGATGAATTGAGAGAAGATAGATATGACTAGTGTAAGTGTTAGTGTTTTGATTTTGGGGGAAAAGGGGCGGGATCTTGAGCGGGAGATTGAAATTTTGGGGAAAATTAAGGGGGGGGGGGGATCTTGAGCACTATACTCAAATTTTGGAGAGATTGAAAGTCTATCAAATGAGCTCGAAATGTTTAATGAGTTGAGCTGAACCTTATATAAGTTGGACTCGAGTTATTGTTGAGTTCTCGAGCTTGTAAGTGATATTATTATTATTATTATTATTATTATTCTTTTTTATTTTATTTTTTTTAATATGTAAGTGTACTAAGTGTAAATACATATTTATGAATGTATCAAGGTTTTTTAGCTGAAGTCAAACCGAATTCAATTCTTAGGTTATATTATATTTCAATTCTTAGCCTATCAAATGAGCTCTAAATGTTTAATGAGTTGAGCTCAACCTTATATAAGTTCGACTCGAGTTATTGTTGAGTTCTCGAGCTAGTAAGTAATACAAAATATGTTTTTTTTAATATGTAAGTGTACTAAGTGTAAATACTTATTTATGAATGTATCAAAGTTTTTGAGCTGAAGTCGAACCAAATTCAATTTTTAGGTTATATTATATTTCAATTTTAAGATGTGTACGAAACACAATTTTACAGTTAAATCGAGCTTTTCGAGTCAAGCTCAAGCCGAGTTCAAACTTTCTCGATCCCGGATAACGTGATCGGGAGGTCCCTGTATATTTGCTTCTTAGTGTCTGTGACAAACGGTATACACCTACCAAGCTGGTGCAACATGCATGACCAGTGATAATGGCTAATTCACATGGGTCATGGGTCATCTGCATTTCATTAATGGGTATTTAACATCATATGGGTCATATGCATTGGGTTATAGTTGCTTAGAGTACTTTCGTCATGTTACGAGTTACGACACATCCATGACTGTTGACAATTGGTAACTAAACATGGGTAATGGGTCATGTGCATTGGGTTGTAGTGGCTTATATATATAGTGTCATGTTACTGACCAATACATTACTGGTGATCGACAATGGGTAATTAACATGGGTCATGGGTCATGTGCATTTGGGTTGTAGTGGCTTAAAGTGTAATGAAAACCATTAATGACCGATGATAATGGCTAATTCATATGGGTCATGGGTCATGTGCAGTAGGTTTTGTTAACTAAGACAAAAAACTTGGGCGGATTTCATACTATTGTGACAAGTGTCCCTAAGGGTGTCCCCACCAAGTACATCTTACCATGGTTCTCAGGATCCCGATCCTGATCTTAGGATCTTACGATTTTACGATACTGCAAAGCAAACGATCCTGACCTTAGGATCTTACGATTTTACGATACTGCAAAGCAAAAACGATATGGATCTTACATAGGATCTTTGAAAGCTTAAGATCTTAAAGGATCCCGTTCTTGACCACAGGATCTTAAGATCTCATCCGATCCGATCCTACTTAATTTTCTCGGATAACAATCTAAAAAACTGCAAATTTCTAGATTATTCTTTTGTAGAATTTAAAAAACAACATGTTAATCTTATTAAACATTTCATAACTATTATTTAAGACAACATTTTCGATGAAACATTCATATAATTTTGTGTCTATGATATATAATAATTTGTAAATATGTATATGATGCGCAGGATTGCGACCACACACTAGGGTTTTACCTGACCGATGTAGTATAGTGTAGTGGCAAGTACCAGGGGATTGATCGTTCTCTGCGGGAATAGCGTCGTTAGGATTGAAAAGCTACTCTAATAGGTCTAGGGGTGAGGGAAGATTCTTTTTGTATTTTATTATTTTTAGGAAAGCAAGTAAAAATCTCGGGTTTGAAGGAGTGGGCGAAATTAGTTGCTAGTCAACTAACCCAAATAACTACTAATGCAAATAAAATAAAATAAAATGAAAGTAAATGTTTGTGAAAACTAATATGGAGAGAAGTATGTTTACGTTAGTTTCCCTTACTCCCTAACTATCTTTTACCGATTGATTAGTGTGTATTAATTGCGTGGATGACGGATTGTATTCCTTAATACCATTCGTAGGGGTGTGTACGGACTCCCCTACTCTATGAGCTCCTACTTCACTCCTATGTCGAGGCGGCTAAGACGCTCCTAACATGGGATCACTAGAATTCGCTCATGCATTAAATACAATCAAATAACCTTAGTACACATTGTTTCATGTTTCTTAAGACGTTCAAGCATGTTACCAACCGGAAGTCTGCCAGTTTTCTTAAGGCCTAACATCGATAATCACCCATCAATACAATTAATAACACCACCATTCAATCAATAATCAATAGTTAGGTTTCATCAGATCTAAGCAAACACAAAGAGAACCTAGCCTAGCATATTAAACAAAAGACAAGAACAAGATAGAATCAAACAACACATAGACATATTGAATGATTAATTGATTACTTATCTTCAATGTAACATGGAAGATCCCAAGGTTAAAAACCTTGAAAAAGCTGCTAAAAATCGTCTAGGGTTTCTCCCTTAAAAGTTTCACACCTATGACTAAAAATTATTGATGAGTGTGTAAATACTCATCATTTTGATCCCATTTGAACTGCCAAAACATCCAAAACACCAAAATATGCATCAAAATAGTGAAAATATTCCAAAAGTGTGTTTTATATGTTTCAGATGCAAAAAGATCAAAAACAGATGAAAAACAACCAAAGTTTGCATAATTGGCAGTTTCAGTCCCTCAACTATCAAGAATTGACAAAACTAGTCCCTAAGTACTTATTTTTAATAAAAAGTCACCAAAGTACTTTTGAAATCACAAATAATCATATTTAGTCCTTTGGTGTGAAATTTCATAAAATTACAAGTTTAGTCCCTGCATTTTGCAAAATTGACAAAAATGGTCCCTGGGATTTAAAAATTTTGAAAAAAAATCAATTTTGGTCCTTGTGCTACTCATCTTTGGCAAGAATAACCCTTTGGATAAGTTTGGAAAGTTGTCAACTTCAGTCCCTGGAAAAACAGAATTTACACTTTTGGTCCTTGGGCTATTATACACTACAAACCAAACGGACCACTTGTATAATTATAAACCCAAAATCCAAGTCCGAAAACAAACCCAAACACAAACACAACTAACACCAGCCCACCCTTTTCTTTTTTGCTGGCCCAACACAATCCCAAGCCCAAAACCCCTTTAAACCCATTTCCCGTTTTATAATAACCCCCCCCCCCAGGTTAAACGGTCAAACAACCAACCCCTTTCCCACCTTCGTCTTCCCCACTTGGCCTCCCCTGTCACATCCACCTCTCCCACCATCTCCATCACATCTCACCGCCCAAACCACTCACCCACACCTTCTACCTAACAGGACATCAACAATTAACGCTGCCACCCCCCTCTTGCAATTAAAAACAGAAAAATGGTTATAAAACCATTTGTGGCGCCAAATCTCAATCAAGGGCTCAGATCAAATACAGAGCATCCAATGGTCAAGAATTCACTCAGAGACTTTCAAGAACCCTAAATGGTGCCTATAAAAGGAAGAAGATGGAGCATTGAAGGGTGTGTAGTCATTTAGTAATAACTTAGTGTCGAATTTATGTAATTTCAGTTTTTAGTTGTTAAAATTGCTTTCAAAAGCTTGTACTCTGTTTCTATAGTGTAATTTGATCTTTTAGTAATCAAAAATCTCAAGTTCTCAGTTCCAATTCAGTGTTTGCAATTTCAATTTCAAATTCTGTTTTAGCTTTAATGATGCTTTAAGCTTAATGTTACTGTATCATAAGCTCACTTAGGACTTAAATAGACTTAATAAAACATAAAAAGATAAAAAATTCAGAAAACAAAACAAATACAAGGTACCTTTGCATTTGACTGGAAAGCTTTGGAAGTTGCCTACAATGGAGGGGCAAGATGGACTTTTACCTAGCTTATCTCTGATAAGCTAGGAGCTTGTTGAGCATAAAGAAACTCTAGTAAAGCTAGAGTAGAGGTTTTCCATTTTAATTTATTAAATTCCAAGTTTTTAGTATAATTTTGATCTTACTGTAGTAGTGCTTATCTTTGCTTAATCTCTGTGCTTTTATGCTTATTAGGTGTTAGTTAGTGATATTATAGCTTAAAATCTCAGTGTTGTTCATTGATTTTCATTGTTGCTCAAAATCTCATTTTCACTGTGAAAATTGCATTAGAGATCACATTGTGTAATTGCTGTCATTCTCTGTGTTTTTTTTGCTCAAATCAGTCTAAGTTGGCATAATTAATCATTTGGAACCAAGTTTGTGGATTAAAACAGTGAAACCTTTTGAGAATCAATAACTAGTTCAGTAAAAAAGGTGTTTGG
>LBNU01037499.1:83479-95449 GCA_014162995.1 Artemisia annua | reverse complement strand
TCTCTGTTGGTACATGTCACTTAGGATAATATTAGATCAAATCAACCATAAAAACCAGTGGTCTTGTGTAAAAAAGTCAATTTGCCTTTTGATTTCATTTATCTTGTAATCTGTCAAGAATTTCTAAGTCCAAATTCATCAAATCAGTTCATAAGTTGCTAAGGTTGTTCAAATTCATCTTCTTGTGGCTTAGTAAACCATTTTCAGTCAATAAGACTCAATCAAATCTCACCAAAGTCAAAGTTTGTTCATAATCATAGAAAGTCAAAATTGCATTCTCAGAAAAATGGTCAAGTTTTCTTAGTGATCCATAGGACTCAAAACAGTTTGGAAATCCAAACCAATTGTTGTTTTGTGTTGTTTTGTTGGTCATTTAACTATTTCAAAAAGAAAATCTCAGTTTGGATTTCATTTGCTTATTAAAAAGCACTCTTGAAGTGGGTTGTTTTTCAAAAACTTGCCCTGTGTCACAGACTTGAGTCATTTTCATAAGCTCACATAGATTTCATTAGTGGACCCCACCCTTTGAGATTTAGCTTTTTGGAAAGCTTATCAACCATATTTTCAGTCCCAAGTTTTATTTTGAGCTTTTTAGCTTATTTAGTAGGGCTGCTAGTCCATTCTTGTTTGTCCCATTTTCACCCTGTACACTGAGTCAGTATACACTGACTCTTCACACCCAACTTCACAAGCTCACCCCAAGCTCCTCAGTGGACCATAAGCTCTGCTTATTGGCTAATTGTAAATCTAACCTAGCCTACTTTTCATTTCTACTTTTGTTTCAGATCCTTGATCACTCCTGTGGACCCCACAAGGTCTGCAAGATTGTCCCAGTCTGTGTGTATCTGTGTTGATTTGGGATTGCTTATTTGTCCTTATTTGCTTATTCTGTCATGGATTGTTGTTGATTCAAGTTCATTTAGGCTCACTTAGGTTGTTTATAACTTATTTTGTCATTTGTGTTCACTGTGTGCCTCATTTGAAGCTTTTGCATAGCTAGTTTGACCAAAGTCAAACTGCTAATCCATTTAGCATCCCAAAGTGCTTATTTTTGAGAACCAAAAGTTTTGTTTTCACAAAAGTTACTTATTTTCATCATATAAACTTCTGTCAAAAAGAAAATTCCAAAAATCATTACTTTTTAAGAAAAGTGATAGTTTCTATTTAATATAATTTAGATTTTTATTTTTCTTTTTAAATTTTTATTAAGTACTATCCTGTTTTCTTAATTTTCTTAAATTCCTAGTATCTTAAAGTATTTGTATAAATTTTCTTAGAATTTTCCTTTTTCATTTAGTATTTATTAGAATTAAAAACAGTTTAATTATTAATTAGTTAATATTAGTAATTAAATAATTTTAATAATTTTTTTTTAAACAAAAGTATAATTTTATATTTTTCCTGGGTTCTAAATAATATTTAGCACTTCTGGTGATTTTCCCATAATTTCTACTGTTCATTTGGTAATTTTTAGATTTAATCTTAATTAAAACAGTTTTATTAGAAAAACCAAAAAGAAAATAGTTTAAGTATTTAAATTTAATCTCAGATCCATTTTTATAATTTTTCTAGCTTGTATACATTATTTAGAATCTGTAAAAATTGGATTTGTAATTTTCTATTTTAAATTTCTATTTTTCTTATTTAATCTAGTTTAATTAACCTTTATATAATAGTTTAGTAATTAATTGATAAAAGATCCACAAAAAGACAAAAATGTTTATTTTCAATTTTTATATTTCTTTTAAGTCATTTTAGATTTTTAGAAATTAATTTTGCAATTTTCTAAGTAAAATTTGTAATCTTTATCATTTTTTTTAGATTTAACTTTAATTAGTTTTAATTAACTTTTTAAATAGTTTTAGTAATTAATTAATATTTAAATATTAAAATAATCAAAAAAATAATTTTCTTTTAATTTAATTTTCTTTTCATTTTATGTTTGTAAAAGTTTCATTTTTACCCTCTGTAGTTTGTAATTGTTCATATTTAACCTTTTCCCATTTACATAATTAGTCTGTCTGTATTAGGTTTTTCCCAAAGCCTAATTTTGTTCCCCTGTAGTGTAAAATTTTATTAATTATCATTTTCTTAGTGTAATCAATACCAAAATAATCAATCTTTATCTGGTTACTGTTCCCAATCACTCATTCCAAAAACGTTTTCAAAAATACAATTTCAATCTCGTCGGGATATAACGACCCGGGA
This sequence comes from Artemisia annua, assembly GCA_014162995.1. NCBI lineage: Eukaryota > Viridiplantae > Streptophyta > Magnoliopsida > Asterales > Asteraceae > Artemisia > Artemisia annua. The sequence continues at coordinate 93,241 of LBNU01037499.1, read as the reverse complement.
ATAAACTCTGCTTACACCAGATCATAAATTGATCACTCTCTCCCTCATTTGACTTAGTTGACCACACCTGGTTGACTGGTTAGTTTGGGAGGAGTCAATTATGCGAATATATATATAGAAACAGATCTGACGGCGTCACGTTATAGCCTTGACGCCGTCACCTCGCCGTGGTTAGGGTTTCTTGATGGCCTTCTTGACGCCGTCCCCCTTTAAACTCCCCCAAAAACATTCTGGCTTATCAAGGCTTGACGGCGTCATATCCATGCTTGACGCCGTGTAGGGTACTATTCAGCAGATTTTTGGCACTTTGTCGAATTCTTCACTTTTATGCTCCAAAAATGTCCAAAATGCTTCCTTTTCCAGAATTTCTCTCCAAAGTACCTAAAATGCCAAAAGGAACGATTTAGGGCGATATTTGATCAAATAAATACGATTTATCTCTTAAATGACCCCCGAAAAGCGGTACACTTTTCGCCTTATCAGTATAATATTACAAAAACTATTAAGAAAATGACATTATAGTAGGATCTTACCATATGTACTCTTTGGGCGACTTTTTAAATACAAAATACTCTAAAATACAAATGTACCTTTAATACTTTTAGTTTTTAAACTTTTAATGTACTTTTTATACTTTTAGTTTTTATACTTATAATACTTTTAATTATTTTTAAACCTATAATATATACAAAGCTTATCCAACACACTTCACACACTTCAATATTATCCTCTTTTTCTATAATATATAAAAGCTTATACAACACACTTCATACACTTCAATATAATCCTCTCTTTCTCTCTCACATTTATAACACCCTCGATTACAATTGACCGAGTAAACATCTAGGGTTTTGATCCTCTCTTTCTCTGTTTTGTCTTACATTTGTTAGAAACTTGTTAGTTTATGTATTAGATTTATGTGGTGTTGTTTTTGCGAATAATTAGAGCAAAAGAGATATTAAGGTGTTTTTGGATTACCTTATTTTGTGTGGTTATCGGCTTATTATGTTTTGGGGAATAAGCTTGTGAAGATCGTTGTAGCTCTTAGACGATGTCTAATATTAACTATATCTAGGAACACATAATAATGAAGGCGGAATATTCAAACATAGAATCAATCATTATTATGAACAAGGTTTTCATTGATAATCTCTAACACTAATAAACAAATTAACATGTTCTACCTTGATCAAGTAGAACATGCTCTCTAAACTAAAACACTAAACCCTAGGCGTTTATCTCTTACGCCTAGGTTACACACACACACCTTTATGTCGACTACATTATGGAAGACTTAATAATAAAATCCTACACCCTTGATCTCTTTATATAGAGAGATATTAGGGTTTAAAAAATACTACGAAGGACTAATAAATAAAACTTCTTTTCAAGCAAGTCCTTCCCATCTTTTGTAGAATTCCTTCTTGTCACTTTAAGCCCTTCATGTTTCATTCTTCATGATACCAATTGATAAGGACTAAAACACCCTTCATAGTTCTTGGACCGTTTATGACTCCAGGTTGTTTAGACCTTGATCTAGGATAAGCAATAAGCACAATGATAATAATAAGCACAGCGGAATAACATAAAGAATATTATTATTATCAACAAGGTTTACTTCGTCATCATACTCTCTAACTATTACAAACCAACTAACATGTTCTACCTTGATCAAGTAGAACATGCTGTCTAAACTAAAACACTAAACCCTAGGCGTTTATCTCCTACGCCTAGGTTACACACACACACACACACCTTTATGTCGACTACATTATGGAAGACTTAATAATAAAATCCTACACCCTTGATCTCTTTATATAGAGAGATATTAGGGTTTAAAAAATACTACGAAGGACTAATAAATAAAACTTCTTTTGCAAGCAAGTCCTTCCCATCTTTTGTAGAATTCCTTCTTGTCACTTTAAGCCCTTCATGTTTCATTCTTCTTGTTTTGTATCATCAAATCAATAATAGACCCAACAATCTTCCCCTATTTGATGATGACAAAACAAATACCTTCTTGTACGAACTTCCCTAGACAAAGTAGAAAAGTTGAGATAAAATCTCACCATGAATGAAACAATCTTGTCTTCCCCTTGATTCATGCAATGCCACTCCAATATCTCTTCAACATCTCTTCCCCTTTTTGTTATCAACAAATAGGGAACATATGCAAATAATGATCTTGACCACCACGAACCAATACCACACTTCCAGTCAAAGCCTTCCAATGTTTCGAATTGCCCTCCATGAAGAACACCAAAATGCTAACTAAAAATGAATCCAAAACAATAGAAAACTCCAACTAGCAGTAGTAATAGTGATCAACAGTAGTAAAATCAAACACTTCCCCTTGAGTGGTGCATGAAAGTCAAATGATTAAAACACATGAGAAAATACTTCCCCTGAAATCAATGTGCTAACCATCTTCATGATTCTTCAAATCTGTAAGCTCCTTGTAATGATCACTTGTGAAGAAAACCAAATATAACGAACTTGATGAAGAAGTAGAATAACCCAAACTTGTGTCTTATATCTTGTACTAACCACGTGACNACTTCCAGTCAAAGCCTTCCAATGTTTCGAATTGCCCTCCATGAAGAACACCAAAATGCTAACTAAAAATGAATCCAAAACAATAGAAAACTCCAACTAGCAGTAGTAATAGTGATCAACAGTAGTAAAATCAAACACTTCCCCTTGAGTGGTGCATGAAAGTCAAATGATTAAAACACATGAGAAAATACTTCCCCTGAAATCAATGTGCTAACCATCTTCATGATTCTTCAAATCTGTAAGCTCCTTGTAATGATCACTTGTGAAGAAAACCAAATATAACGAACTTGATGAAGAAGTAGAATAACCCAAACTTGTGTCTTATATCTTGTACTAACCACGTGACTCCAAACTCATACCAGAACAACAATAGTATAAGTAGACCGCAACCTCTTGACAAAATCCTCAACTAATATGAGACACTGAGCACTACAATGTAACTCCTTTAAGTGATAGCCAATGTGTGCATAGAGCATCATAAGAAAAATCACACTCTTTGGCTAGATTTATCAAGTCTTTGTCACATCTTTAACGCACAAACAAGTTATCTCCAAAGTGTAACACCCACTTTGAGATATGATAAGAACACTCATCCAAGAAACTCCACTTCACCTTCAAATAAGTGATAAACAATCTTCTTCGTAATCAATTAATCCAATAATCCAAATAACGAGCCTTTTAAAAACTTTTAAGAACAAAAACTTCTTCTTGTGTGTGTATACCAAATAACCTTCTGTGTGTGTAAAACCATCAATCAAACTCATATGTACTTCCCCTTACTGCTCGTAAACCATGCATATATATTTAACCATAAAGCTCTTTACTCGTCTCCATAAATCATTGTAAACGCAGCAGTACTTTGCATGAGCAGTACTTTAAACAAACAGTACCTTGGAGCAGTACGTTGATAGTGACAGTACGTTGAGCATAATAGCAGCAGTACTTTAATATCAAGAGCAGTACCTTGAGAGAGAACAGTAGTACTTTGAAGTATACGATCAGTACTTTGAATGTGAGAGCAGTACTTTGAAAAATATACGTTGGAGCAGTACTTTGAAACGCAGCAGCAGTACTTTGATAAATTTGAACAACAGTACTCTTGAGAAGTGGAAGCAGTACTTTGTAAAAATTCCATTCAAAACCATATGCGAAAAACCCTCTTAGCTCCACCAATCATGACTCCTTAATTTCCACCGAATCACCGATCATTAATAAAACAACATCTGTTCAATCAGATGTACAATTGTGAGTATCATGCGCCAAGCGACAAGCAGTTTTGTGAAACTTTTAGAAACGCATCGTGACTTCTGTAGAACAGCTTCACTTCGACATAAAACCTTGTAGATCCTAGATATCACGAGCCCCAGGCTCTGATACCAATTGTGAAGATCGTTGTAGCTCTTAGACGATGTCTAATATTAACTATATCTAGGAACACATAATAATGAAGGCGGAATATTCAAACATAGAATCAATCATTATTATGAACAAGGTTTTCATTGATAATCTCTAACACTAATAAACAAATTAACATGTTCTACCTTGATCAAGTAGAACATGCTCTCTAAACTAAAACACTAAACCCTAGGCGTTTATCTCCTACGCCTAGGTTACACACACACACCTTTATGTCGACTACATTATGGAAGACTTAATAATAAAATCCTACACCCTTGATCTCTTTATATAGAGAGATATTAGGGTTTAAAAAATACTACGAAGGACTAATAAATAAAACTTCTTTTGCAAGCAAGTCCTTCCCATCTTTTGTAGAATTCCTTCTTGTCACTTTAAGCCCTTCATGTTTCATTCTTCTTGTTTTGTATCATCAAATCAATAATAGACCCAACAAAGCTATTTGGTCCCGTATACCCCCTTAGAGCTATTTATTCTTAGGCTTAGGTTGACAATCTGTTATAAGAATTGCGTTGCATTTGTATTGAGAGAATAAGGAAGAACATGCTGTGTTGTTTTTGCGAATAATTAGAGCAAAAGAGATATTAAGGTTTGCTTGGAGTAGCTTATTTTATCTTAGGCTTAGGTTGACTATCTGGTATAAGAATAATGTTGCATTTGTATTGAGAGAATAAGGAAGAAAAGTGACGGATGTGTGTGCGAATATTTAGGCTACAACATCCAAGTATCAAAGATGGAAGAAGTATCAATGATGGATGAACACACACCACTTTCAAGTATGAACATAAACTTGTTTTGGTGTTGTTCATCCATTGTTGATTCATCTTTGCTCTTTGTCAAAATACAGAAACAATTATCAAGTATAATTTGTAGGTTCGATGCTTGAATTTAGTGTCTTCGTCTTCCAGCATGTTGGTAGGTTAGAGATTCAAGGCTGAATAATATGTTGTTGTTTGCTAGGGTAGAAAGGATGGTAGTTGATATGTGCTTATTCACATACCTTTTATTCACCCTTATTAGACTATTATAGACCAAAAACTAACGTTCAAAGCCAAAGATATCGTGTTTTTGTGTTTATGACTGTGCAGGTAAGGATATTGCAAAAACAACATGAAAAGCAACCTAAAAGCCCAAAACGAGCACGAGATGTGGAAAAGAGTTCTAAAGTCAAGCAAAAGATGAAATATACTTAAGAAAAGCCCGTGAAGACAAATTATTCCTCAAAGGCTCAAGAAAACAAAAGAGACGCTTAATCAAAGCTCAAAGATAATTTTGAAGTTAAACTTTCTAAATCCAAGCAAGTGATCACTTTTAAGCTTTTGAAGACCTTTGGAAAGCTCGTCAACACATCACCTCAAGTTACAAGGACTCAAGTGTCATTTTTAGAAAGTTTAGTAGCTTTGTATCTTAAGTTTATGCTTAGTTTTCATTAAATGTAATAGATTAAGGGGCTAAGTGCACAAAAATGTAAAAAGGATACCTCCTTGGATCCTTTAAGTATGACCCTTTAGCTTTCATATGAAGCTAGCCCTTATTTTAGTTTTTAATTAGTGTGTGTAAGTTTTTATTAATGCATATTTAGTTTTCATGTCTTAATCTTTCAAGCTTATTTCTCTTCATCTTTAATCTTCTTGTTTAATCTTTACAAGCTTTGTTTTTAATCTTTCATATAAGCTTTTATAAGTTGTTGTCACCTTTGCATGGTTTTATAATTGATTCGAATGAATAAGCTCATGGGCTAGGGCTTGTTTGTTTGATTCGTGGCTTATTTTAGCTTATTTAGTTGTTAAAACTTGTTTTTCATAAAAGCTTTTATTAGTTCTTGTTTAGATTTAAGCTTTTATTTTAGTTTTATTAATTCTAGGGCTTGTAAGTTTGGTTTCTTGGTCGTAGCTTATTTAAGCTTATTCATAAGCTTTTTGTCTTTCAAACTTGTTCTCTATTAATCTTCTATTAGTTTTTGTCACGTATTAATTTTTTGTCACGTTACATTTTTTCCAAAGTCATTAGATTAGGGTTTAGCGAGTTGGGGAACATTTCATTGCGAGTATCATTTTTTTTCCTAGCTTGCGAGTATGCTTTTCACTTAGCGAGTATGGAACAAAAATTCATAGCGAGTATGTCATGTGGATTGCAAGTATTAGTCGCAAAGTGTCCATAGCGAGTAAGCTATTTTTCTAGTTAGCGAGTATTAACTTGGCTGACTTTGCGAGTATCATTTATATAATAGCGAGTATGATTTCCCAAACTATTGCGAGTATGACATGTTTACTATTGTTAGCGAGTATGAACAAGCGTATAGCGAGTATGGTCCTTCAAATAGCGAGTATGGGTTTTAAATTAGCGAGTATGAAAAGTTTTGGTCTAGCGAGTATGAGTTTTAAATTAGTTGCGAGTATGGTTTTTCTTTTGTGAGTTTCATTTGTTCCATTTGCGAGTAAGGTTTTTCTAGATTGCGAGTTTTAGTTCTTTTAGTGTCAAGTTTATTTCACTTTGAGTTCGAGTCTAAATTGTTTCTTAAGCCGAGTTTGGCTTTTATCCACCTCATCGTTAATCGAGTGAGGTTTCATTTCTTTAATTTCTAAATTAAACCCCGTCGGAATCTCTTTAAACCTTTTTAGTTTTATTATAACTTAGTTAATTCTCTTTTCACATTAGTGTTAGTTTAGTTCGTTAGATCTTTAAACGCTTCTTTAGTTTAATCTTTCTTTTCGTTTATTAAAATCAAAACACCAAAAACATTTTCTTTATTCCTTTCTTTCATCATTTCTTTTACGTATTACTTGTTATGTTTTCTTTTCTCGTTCCACTTATTTATTCTACTCTTGTTCTTTATTTCGTTTAAGTTTTAAACAATCTTTCGTAGTATAACTAAAACCAAATTAAATCTTTTAAACCAATTCATCTCACATAACTCACGACTCGAGTGACAAGATCGATTTAAACCCTCGTTGGGACTACGACCCGTGGTTTACAAGCTTCACCGCTTAGAATTCCGCGATCAATTTTTGGCGCCGCTGCTGGGGAGCGGTTGATAAGATTAAGTCGTTCGATCGTTTGAGTAATGTGTTTTGGAGACCCTTCTTTCGAGAAGTTTAAGCTTTTGTAAATATTTTCAAAATATAAAAACACAAAAAGATTTTCTCTTCAAATTTGTTTTCACATTTGATTTTTACTTTTCTAAACTTAAAAATCCAAAAAGATTTTCCATTTAAAAATTGGTTTTCATTTTTAACTTTTCATTTTTCAAAACATAAAAACCAAAAACAATCTTCTTACCCCCAATTGTTTAATTCTCATGGATTCATTGATACTTTGTGTTGGTTGTGGTGCACCACTCTATGGTTCACCATGCCGATACTGTACGTGTGAAAGGTGTGGAAACGATATTCAAAACGGAAGTTGTTTGTGTTGTGGTTCAAGTAATTCGTTCTCGTATGATCAAAACCCTAATTCATTCGACTATCCTTCAGATTCTTCCAATTACCCACCTCAGCCCGACTTATCTTGGTTTTGTAATTGATGTGGAGATCATTTGGATCCAACTTCAAATTGTTGTCAATGGTGTACTTGCATGAGGTGTGGTAGAAGTCTTAATAATGGAAATTGTTTGTTTTGTGCTGTCGAAGATGAAAATTCATATTCTCAAAATTTCAATTCAAACTTTTCCAATTATCCTCAAAATGATTCTTACTTTCCTCCTCAAAACCTTTATGAGCAAGAACCATATGTCAATAAATTCTCAATCCTAAATAATCAGAATTTTGAACCCACTGTTGAAAATATTCAATTTGAGCTGAGTCCAAAATTGAAAGAAGAAAGAGAATCACTTTTCAGTCCAATGAAGGAGTATCAAGAGTTAATTCTTCGAAGAAACAAAGAAAAGGAAAATTCTGAAGAGAGCCGAGGAGACGAGACTTTGAAAGAAGAAAACGAAATCAACGCTTCGAGTGGCAATCCCACTCCATCTTGTGAACCCTTAATTGTTGAAAATTTTTCTTTGAAATCTCTCAAACCTCTTGACGACAATTTCGCCAAACTTGAATATGCTTTAGAGCTTGCGAATGCTCGTATTATTTATGGTGAACCCTTAACTCCTGCCTCTTCTCTGGTGATGGAAATGGAACGAGAAACCGAGGTGACCAAGGACCCGGTACTGTCCCTTGATAATGGAAGTGCTAAATACGTCCAACCTTCAGTTGTCCAAGAATCAGTTGTTCCTCCTAAACCGTCAAGAATTGATCCATCCCTTTCCGGATTTAAAGTTACGAGTTCGTCAAGTTTACGTGCTGAGCTTAAAACTGTGACTGAAAAGAATGTCTTGCCTAATCTTCACGTTCCTCAAGAACACGAACCAGAGACTACAACGGAAGTGGTGGAAACCGCTAGCTCTCAGAGCACACCACTTGTCCCACCTCCGGATTCTCCGATATGTTCTTCGACACTTGTTTCCGATATTGTTGAGCCGTCAGATCCTTTGGAGCCCGAGCTCAAGGATTCTTTACCCGATTTTGAAAAATATACTTTTGATACGGCCGAAGATTGTGATGTACCTCCTTTTTCTCCAGTAGAGCCCGAGGACTCTCTAACAATGGGGGACGAGCTTCTTAACACCATTCCGGCAACGGAATCTGACGAATTCAATAAGTCTAGTGTTGAGAACCTTGTCCCAATCCAAAGTGAGTCTGGGGGAACTTCTAACGATGGTTGTGAGATTGTTGAAAGTGATCGTCTTGATAATATGGTTGATACGAATGATAAGCCGGTTGTTGATGCTGAATTTGATCCGGAGGGAGATATTCGTTTTCTAGAAAGTTTATTACATGATGAACCATTATCTCTTCTCCCTCCGCAGAACGATGATGATATGCTCTCCGATTTTGATTCTGATGATTCCTTATCTTGTGGAGACATCGAATATGTTGATGAAGATGACGACAATGAAATCCAAGATGAAGCTCTTCGTGAGAAACTATCTAACGTTTATCTTCTCCTCTCTAAGATCGAGGCATTGAATAATTCTCTGACTTCTTCTTCTATCCCTGTTTTGGATAGTGATTTTCTACCCGAGCTTGAAGCTTTTCGATTTGAAGAGAAGAGTAGTGGCAGTCCCATTATTCATGCTGATTTATCTCTTCCGGATTATGAGTGCTTTCAATTTGAAATCAATCCTTTACCTATTACCGATAATCCGTCTCGTGATCGATTTCTTGCTATGGATGACTCGATACCGCCGGGTATTGAGAATGATGAGAATAATGTGCTTATTGATGAAGAAACTTTGAAGTCTAATTTCAATTCAAACCATTTTGATTCTCGTCCACCCGCGGAACCACCCGATGTTGATTTTGTATCCGATTTGAATGAAGTTATTGATGGAAGGGTGGACGAGACTTATGACTTTGCTTTCACCATTCGTGTTTTTCACCCATTCTTCACTTATCCCATCATTTCTTCACTTTCCCACTCATCCGCGAGTGAGGATGTTGTTTTTGATCCCGACATCGTCACTTTTCAAGCCGGCTGTTTCATTTGCTCCCCCAAGGACAAGTAAATTCAGGGCGAGTCTAAGCTACACGACTCGTTACTAAACAAGCGCTTCGTGGGAGGCACCCCATGCTTATCCTTTTATTTCATCTTTATTATCTAATGAGTAACGCGAGGAGGGCTACCTCTTCCAATCTTGTGTTTGCTTGGTTGTTTGTGTTTGTGCAGGATTTCTCCAATTCATGATGACTCTCGTGCTCGTGGATCGTCTCATCTCCACTCGAGTCCCATGTATTGATGCTT
>LBNU01037499.1:64377-83043 GCA_014162995.1 Artemisia annua | reverse complement strand
GGGAAGATCGATAACTACTTAGCGTTTGAATTTGGTATCTTTATCGGACTAAATCATATTGAAACGAGAAAATATGAAGCAATTCATTTCTCAAATCAATTAAAAAATTCTAGATGCACTAAGATTTGGGAGCGGGAGGTGACCACACACAAGTAACTTCCATGAGTGGTATTGGTATCTAACTTGTAATTAAACAATGATCCGTTTTTGCACTTAGTTTGGGAACTGGTGAAAAATCAGGGACGATGAATTTTATCCAATCGGTCACTTTTCTATGAATCGTGTTCTTGCTCTATGACCCTTAATCGTTATTGAATGATAATGAAAGTCAAGCACACCGTCATAAGCTAAAGTAGTGTAATATATGATGTACATAGTATAATATGGAAAACTGGGGCGTTTTCGGGAATAAATGATTTCGTCTCACTCTTGAACGTTTTGCTACTTTTCAAAGTTAGTAAAGAGAGGTGTGAAATTATTTATCTTTAAAGCGTGATGTGATTACATTGCATGAGGACACGCAATACCTTAGTCTGGGGGATTTTGATATGTGCTTATTCACATACCTTTTTGTGAAAACGTAGAGGGGGGGTGAATACGTTACCGTTTAAAAAACTTTACTACTTGTTGTATCAAATGTCCATTTTAGCTTGTTGTAATATGAAAGACGTTTCTTGTTGTTTATGACCAACATAACTTAATACATGTTATCACACAAGTACAAACAACAAGTCACAACACACACAATCACATAATGCAAACATCAAAGCAAAGCAATAAGTAAAGGGAAAGTGCAAACCATTCACGACACGAGTATTTATCGTGGTTCGGCTACAAGGTCGTATAGCGAGTATGGTCCTTCAAATAGCGAGTATGGGTTTTAAATTAGCGAGTATGAAAAGTTTTGGTCTAGCGAGTATGAGTTTTAAATTAGTTGCGAGTATGGTTTTTCTTTTGTGAGTTTCATTTGTTCCATTTGCGAGTAAGGTTTTTCTAGATTGCGAGTTTTAGTTCTTTTAGTGTCAAGTTTATTTCACTTTGAGTTCGAGTCTAAATTGTTTCTTAAGCCGAGTTTGGCTTTTATCCACCTCATCGTTAATCGAGTGAGGTTTTATTTCTTTAATTTCTAAACTAAACCCCGTCGGAATCTCTTTAAACCTTTTTAGTTTTATTATAACTTAGTTAATTCTCTTTTCACATTAGTGTTAGTTTAGTTCGTTAGATCTTTAAACGCTTCTTTAGTTTAATCTTTCTTTTCGTTTATTAAAATCAAAACACCAAAAACATTTTCTTTATTCCTTTCTTTCATCATTTCTTTTACGTATTACTTGTTATGTTTTCTTTTCTCGTTCCACTTATTTCTTCTACTCTTGTTCTTTATTTCGTTTAAGTTTTAAACAATCTTTCGTAGTATAACTAAAACCAAATTAAATCTTTTAAACCAATTCATCTCACATAACTCACGACTCGAGTGACAAGATCGATTTCAACCCTCGTTGGGACTACGACCCGTGGTTTACAAGCTTCACCGCTTAGAATTCCGCGATCAGTAGTTCATTGCATTGTTAATATAAATTTAGTATGATTTCATTCATGCAGGATTAGCTCTCTAACATCGTAGAATCTACATAATTCATACACTATATTTTTTTTAATTTTAATATATTTTTTATTTTTTTGCAGAAATCATTAACATTGACAGCAGTGACTCAAGTGACTCAAGTTCATTTCACATATCAAGCAGTTCTGAAGGTCCTCCAAATACATGGGCAGACTACTTTCCAAAGGGATATTATGGATCAGGCACAAAAAAGGAAGATGCTAGGAAGGTTAAAACTCTAAAAAAGACTGCCCAAAGTTTGTTCAAAAGGGAAGGGTAGAAAGAAAATGTATTAGTTGAGTTAGGAAGTAATTTGAATAAACCTTGTAATCCTTTTGTACTACTTTATTTGACTTTATGAATAAACATGTTGTCATCCTTTTAGATTAGTAGATTTTTAGAAAGTGTACCTTTTATTTCCAGTATTTTGTAATTTTCATTTCAAGTTTTAATGGAAAATGTTTAATTTTAATTCCCAAACTTTGTCATTGCTCAATTTTCTCATTAATTGTTACAATATTTTGATTGTTGTGCTCATTAACAAGAACTTGGGATGTATTTTGTATTATGTTAATCAAAAGTTTCTGCTGCTAAGAAAACGTTATTGCAGGTGGGTTTGTACTGCTAGATATGATAGTGCAGGGGTGGATTGGTAACATTTACACTCAAAGGTTTAAATCCCCAATTAATTCAATAATTCAGTTTCACGCACACATAATTTCTCTCTAATCACAAACACTAACATCTTTTGTCAATCACTTTCAAAATCCCTAAATCACAAAACCCTAATTCACGATGGTGATGGCAATTGAATCAAAACGCACATTTGTTAACAGACACAACATGGTCACTTTTTTGAAGAAACCTAATGGTTCTGAAGGATTCACACAGATAATCGATTTCTTGAATGCTAACCCTATTAAGTATGCATTAACTGTGAGTCCTCCTATATGCATTTCTTTTATTAAGCAGTTTTGGGCTACTGCTAAAGCCATAACTGTTAATAAAGAAAAACAGATTAAGGCTAAGGTAGATGGACAAAATATACTCAAAACTGAGTCGTCTATTAGGGAATCTCTTAACCTACCAGATAATGAAGAGATTGAGTGTCTTGATACTGCTGCCATTTTCAAAGGTTTGAAAAAAATGGGGTATGAGAAGAAGAATGATAAAGTAAAATTTTATAAAGGTCTCTTCTCATCTCAGTGGAAATTCTTGATTCATACTCTCTTACATTGTTTGAGTCCTAAAACTACAGGTTGGAATGAGTTTGGTACCACCATGGCATCAACAGTGATATGCCTTGCTAAAGGAAAACCTTTCAATTTTTTCAAAAATGATTTTGAAGGGTATGATCAAGACCTTGGTTGATGATGGTACTTCTTTATTATATCAAAGGTTTTTGCAACTTATTATTCAAAAACAGTTGACTACCATTAAAAAACATAAAGGAACTTATGCTGCCCCCTTACTACAAAAGAAAGTATTTTCAAATCTGAAAAACAATCGCAAGGATTTTTCAGGAAAGGTTACACCACTTTTTCCATATATGGTGAACCTTCCACAAAAACAGGGTGAGGATGTCATGGGTGTGGAGCACGACATGTTGGAAGGGGCTTCCACTTCTGCTGCTAGCTTAGAAGCAGAGCAGGCCAGTGGTAACACATCCAAAAGTGATGAGGGTAGTTCTGAAACACATGAATTGATGGATACTGATGTACAAAATGTCAATTCCAATGATCCATCTCTCGGGCTAGGTAACACAAGCCGAAGTGGTGAGGATAAAATGAAACTTATACAGGATTTGAAGGCCTATTGTACCAAGTTAGAAGAGGATGTTCTTGGCCTCCAAAAGCACACAACAAAACAAGGTGCAAAGTTCAAAAGGTTGAACCTGAGAGTTCAATATTTGGAAGGTCAAAAGAGGTCAAGAAAAGCTCAATTCAGAAGTTTGAAGAAGGTGGGCACAGCACAGGGTGAGTTCTTCTAAGGCTACTAGTTTGGAGGATGCTCCTAAACAGGGGAGGAATGAAAGCAGAGTCTCAGGGGAAGAAACAACAAATGCTGAAGGTGCTTGTGCTGATATGCATGTGGATATGGATATTGGGATTGATAATGATGATAATGTGGATGATGAGTATTTAGTTGCTGACAGGGTGAGTAATGAGGCGGTTTTGGAAGATGTAAATAAAGAGCAGGTAGTGGAAACTAATACTAGTTTGGGAGAAACTGCTGCTACTAGTACTATTGAAGAAATGGCTAAGGTGGTACAACAAGATGTTTCTGCTGCTACAACAAATCAAGTTTCTACTGCTGAAGTATCTACTGCTGAAGAGGTTGCAAAGACAGTTGATGAAGCTGAAATAGCTAACTTTATGGATGAGAAAAGGAGATCTAAAGTGTCTGAAGTGGAAACAGATGAGCAAGTAGCATTCAGTCTTCAAGAAAAGGAGAAAAAAATAGCTCATGGAGAGTTAATGCAAGCTATTATTGATGCTGATGAAGTTCTACAGGCTAGAGTTGCAAAACTTTACAAAGATAAGACTTTAACTAATGATGACAGAGTACAAAGACTTGTTGATTTGATAAATGCAAGAAGTGAAGAAGTAGAACTTGCTGATTTGATAAATGCAAGAAGTGTAGAAGTAGCTTTGAATGAGCTAATTCAGCCAACAAAGCCAGCTCAAAGTCAGAAGAGGAAAAGAAATCCCACAAAGGCTCAGCGCATGAGTGAAATGAAGGTATACTTAATGCATCAAGGTGGTTATAAATCTGCTCGATCAGGGAAATGACATATGACGAAATTGAACGTCTATACTACCGCATCAAGAGATATGTTAAAAAGTTTATCCCCATGGGTACAGAAGAAACACCACCAAAGAAACAAAAGATCATTGAAGACAAGCCTGCTGAGAAGAAGAATGATTCACAGAGAAAAGAAGACAACTCTTCTCATGATCAGATGATGGTGATTGTTCCTGAAACATTATATGTTGATCCTATTCAAGCTAGACATCCAATCATGGACTGGCAGATTTACCAAGATAAGTTTGGAAAGGCTGGGAAGATAATCAAGGCTGGTGGAGGATCAGCAGTGTACAAAAGGTTTGAGGATTTGATAAGAACAATTGACAGAGAAGACTTAGACAGATTATGGGAGTTGGTTCAAGAAAAACTAAAAACAGACAAAAAGCAAGATGTGAAAGAGCAAGAGTTGTGGGTTGAATTACATAGGTTATATAAACCTGATCCAGCTGATATCTATTGGAACTTCCCATGTCATGATGTCTCAACTTTATGGAAGTTTTATGATAGCTGCAATGTACATCACTTATCAACACAAGGCGGACTTGATGTTTTTATGCTTGCAGAAAAAGAATATCCTTTGAGTGCTAGTTTACTTGGTGTGATGATATCTATAAAGATCATATGTGAAGAACGTACAAAGGCAGTTAAAGATCTCATTGAAAGAATTTTAGCTCAGTATGAGAGAGCATGTTATGGGGATCTGAAGAAAACATGTTGATAAGGTGTTTGGAGATAGCAGGGGTTTAGCTTCTCTGTTTTCATTATGTTGTAAATAACCTTTTGGTAAGTACTATATAATTCACCTTTTGTGAGATTACAACTCTGTTGTTTGTACAAAAGTTACTACTGCTATTATTAAGTTACTACTGCTATTACAATAGTTATTTGCATTTTTCATTTATCATGTATATGCACTTGCAGGCACTTTAGTAACATGTTACTTCATTAAAGTTGAAATTTGACTTTAGAAAGTCATGTAACACTGTACCTAGGGGTTACAAAGTACATAAGTTATCAGAAATGTGTGACCATATGTATCGATTTGTGACTACACTTAAATAATGTGTGACAAAATATGACTCTATGATTTAGACACCTAAATAAATACTTCATGTGACCATATATATAGCATCTTTAATTTAGTCACACAAAAACTCAATGTGACTAATATCAAGGTTAATGATAACTGAGTTCACATTTTGCTATAAATAATAGTCACATGAATATTTTACAATGTGACTATTTTGAATGTATTGGTCACATATAATACCCTTATAACGTGGCCATAATCATGATTTAGATACACATTTGTGATATGGTGTGACTATTGTAAAGCCTATAGTCACATGATCGTGCTACAAATATATGTGACTATACACATTAGGATTTGGCAAGCAAACACACACTAAACTTTAGACACACATATTAACTTATGCGACCATATGTATCGAATTTTAGTTACACTTAATCATGTTTTTATGGTTTAGTATGACCATATATGACATTTGGTCACACTCTTCAAGTGTGTGACATATATTTGTCACTTTTAAATGCATATCGTGACTAACGCTTCAAACTTACTTTTCAGTCGTCACCCATTTCAAATTCATATGTGGCTAAATATTCAGCAAAGAATAGCAGTCACGTTTAAATAATGTGTGACAAACTTGACTATATAATTTAGCCACATACACAATTACTTCATGTGACAATATATGAATTTTGGTCACACTGTTTAATTGTGTGACATATATTTGTCACATACGTATATATATAGTGTGACTAATGTCTCAAACTCATTTGTA
Organism: Artemisia annua; assembly: GCA_014162995.1. Taxonomy (NCBI): domain Eukaryota; kingdom Viridiplantae; phylum Streptophyta; class Magnoliopsida; order Asterales; family Asteraceae; genus Artemisia; species Artemisia annua. Next base: position 76,830 of record LBNU01037499.1, on the reverse strand, counting down.
TCTGTCACACGTACCAAATTATAAGTGACTAAATAATCCAAAATTTTTTTCCCAGTTACCTCTAGTCACATAAATATTCAAATGTGTGACAATAGAATACCGAAATGGTCACACAAGTCGGATCAAGTGTGGCTGTTTATTTTATTCTGGTACATTTAGTCACGTAAAAATGTTACCGTGTGACCGTTCAAAATCGACCATGTGTGACGAAAGGCCATTTTTGTACTAGCGTCAGAATATTATGAAATCTTCCTAACAAACTATTCTGATTTCATGTATATTCTTTTTCTTTGAAGTTTAGCTCTTTGTCAATATTAGTCCTTCTTGTTTTCATTCTTCTTGTTTTGTAATCATCAAATTATAATTCCCAACAGTGTTTGAGCTACTAGACTGGCTCACGCCAAACGTATTTGTGGTATTTTTTTGTTTAAAAAACAACGTTTTGAGTTTGTTAAGGAGTTACGAGGGAGGTTGCGTGTAATTTGATTTGAGATCAGGAAGTGTGTGCTGCGGCATTTCTTGATGGAGTAATAAGGGAGGAGCAAGCAGTGTTATTAGAGTGACAAGGATGGATTATTGTTTTGTGTTGCTGCGCTTGTATGTGTCATTGTATTGGGAGGAAAGAAGTGTGTTTGACTGCACATGGATATGAGATTAGGGTTGTGTGGTGCTAGGCATATGGGCCTTATATATGGATTATTTTAGGGTTAAGTCAAGTGGATTTTTTTTGGATTGTTATTTTAATAGGGGCTGCATTCTAAAATGGGCCGTACGATTTCATTGTATCATAATAGGCTTAACCGAATTTTTCCTTGATTGATATTAGGCCTATTTTATTTAATTGGTACAAAGATGTATTGTAATTTTAATTAGTGTTTAATAAAATGTGTTAGTTTTTAAATACAATAAAATGAAAAAAAATGAGGCCCAATAACATGTTAGTGGTGTGTTATGAGGGAGGGGTGTTTGAGTGATTGATGTGTTATTGGGAAGGGTATGATGTGGCGCTGAGGTGGCATACCAATAACGTGTTATTCGTATGCACGATACCTAGTGCTTTAAAATGAGATTTGTTAAAGTGATGTGGCACCCTGTGGAGCCCAAATGAGGAGCTTGAGTTGCTCACCACACCTAGAGCTCTTACAAACTCACGTTGTTTCAAAAGTTTTAAAGTAGTTATGACTTGTGACGAGCTAACATAGAGTTATTTATGTTTAATACTGTTATTGAAGGCTTCTTAAGCCGACTAACACTTTATTAGTTATTAATTAATTCCCGAATTCATAAATTATCGCATCAAGTTTAGTTACTGCATGAAATTATATTGCTAACCATGTAAAAGTCATTATATTGAAGAAAGTTTTGAAGAATATTGCTAGGGAGCATCGTACATTCATACTCCAACAAAGCGTATCAATATTAGATTCCCAGTAAGAATCGAACCGAGTTTGATTATCGAATTCGAGGATTAGACCAATCACCCCGTTTCAAACCCAACCCATCGCTGTTTCTATCCACATGCAACTTGTCATCATCATGCATGTATTGTTGGATTTCATTTGATTCGATGATCTACTACTTTGAGAGTTCGAGTCAAGGAATCTTTTGATGCATGTGTTCTCAAAAAGACACATGCCCCCAATCCACAGTATTGCCACCAAATTAAGTATAACATTTGTGCCTCTCCCATGCATACATCCACTAATTTTGTTGGCTGGATGTTTAGTCCATGTCTCATCAACTTTTACGCCTAACTTAACATTCATTTCCGTTTTATCCCCAAATGGTATGTGCTTTTTTTTTTCGCACGATTTACTTAAAAAGAAGTAAGCGCCACAAAAAACCTGTCACTGATGACACTTCTATCCACAATTTTAAAAAACTGTCACAAGGGACCTTGATAGTGACATCTTCTGATTGTCACAAACGTCTGTCAGTAATAACTTCTCTTGAACTGAAATTGTAAAGTAATTTAAACAAGAAATGTCATATCGAGTCTTCTATGTTCATGTAACCAAACAAGATAGACTTGGTACATAAAGAAACTTAGTACTAGAAAATAAAAACAAGAGTTGGCCAGTGGCGGATCCAAACTTTTTCGCACTTACGCTTTTGTAACTTAGTACATTTATAGACGTGAATGTATATAAAATATCATAAAATATATTACATTGTGCGTGCGTAGAAAATTGCCCGCACTTATTAGTGTGTACAAAAATAAACTTCTTCACACTTAAAAATGCGAAGTCAACTTGTGACGCCTAAAATTAAATGCAAAGAAAAAACCTTCTTTACGCTTATAAATAAAATGCAACAAAAAGAAAAATAAAATAAAATAAAAATCTTCTCAGTTTTAAGTGCGGAAATGCAATGAAAGTTTACACTTTTGGACGCATTTATAAGTGCGAACAATTCAAGTAAAAGTTCTAGTACTTTTTAACAAGAGCGAAGATTCTTGTATGAGCAAATGACATATTTGTTCTAGTGTAACTATACTATACACTCTATTGAAGGCCTCTAAACAGAGGCGGACCAATATGTTGTGCTTAGGTGGTGCCCGAGAACTACCTAAGAAAAAAGATCTTTTTACAAGCGGTATAGTAATTTTTTTACGAACCACCTTATAAAATCACAAGGACCACCTTGAAAAGCTTGGATCTAATGATAGAAAGGAAAAAAAAATNAGCTTGTTCCTGCTGATGGCTTGTTCCTGCGGATAAGCTTGTTACTGCTGATGGGTTTATTGTTTCCTCTGATAACCACTGATTCCTACTATTATGGAAAGTATTATATATAATTAATGGGCCGTTAATTATACATAATTCCATGGGCTAGGGTTTGAGCATTCTCTATTATAAATAGAGGTCACAACATTCTGCATGAATACGATCAATACAAACCCTAAACACTTGAATACGATTAGGTTCTTGATTTGTGCCTAAAACAAGAACATCACTTGGTCTTATCCCATAGAGATATTCATGTAACCCAGGCATAGGGTCGAATAGTTTCTATTGGAAAGTGATAACACGATTTCAAGTGAATATCCGGTACTCATTGATTATCTTTACCCTGTTCTGGGAACACTCAAACACGAAACAACCAACAGATAGTGACATCTTCTGATTGTCACAAACGTCTGTCAGTAATAACTTCTCTTGAACTGAAATTGTAAAGTAATTTAAACAAGAAATGTCATATCGAGTCTTCTATATTCATGTAACCAAACAAGATAGACTTGGTACATAAAGAAACTTAGTACTAGAAAAGAAAAACAAGAGTTGGCCAGTGGCGGATCCAAACTTTTTCGCACTTACGCTTGTGTAACTTAGTACATTTATAGACGTGAATGTATATAAAATATCATAAAATATATTACATTGTGCGTGCGTAGAAAATTGCCCGCACTTATTAGTGTGTACAAAAATAAACTTCTTCACACTTAAAAATGTGAAGTCAACTTGTGACGCCTAAAATTAAATGCAAAGAAAAAACCTTCTTTACGCTTATAAACAAAATGCAACAAAAAGAAAAATAAAAATCTTCTCAGTTTTAAGTGCGGAAATGCAATGAAAGTTTTACACTTTTGGACGCATTTATAAGTGCGAACAATTCAAGTAAAAGTTCGAGCACTTTTTAACAAGAGCGAAGATTCTTGTATGAGCAAATGACATATTTGTTCTAGTGTAACTATACGATACACTCTATTGCAGGCCTCTAAACAGAGGCGGACCAATATGTTGTGCTTAGGTGGTGCCCGAGAACCACCTAAGAAAAAAGATCTTTTTACAAGCGGTATAGTAATTTTTTTACGAACCACCTTATAAAATCACAAGGACCACCTTGGAAAGCTTGGATCTAATGATAGAAAGAAAAAAAAAAAATTAGAGAAATGGAAGAAAAAGAATTATGGCCGGAATCGGAGATATGCTACGTTATTGCAAGAAGAAGGTGAAGTAGATGAAAGTTTAGTCAAAGCCTTTTATTGAATGTAGTGCAAAAACTTTCTCAAATTAGTTATATTATTGTTATTATTTTTTTTTCCTGATTTTAGCAATTTTTTATTTCTAATATAGCAAAAGAGAGCAATTTTGCTAAGATGGGTTAAAGTAAAATTCTTTTTCTCTTTGTCTGGTTTCATTTCTTTGTAGACCTCTTACTACTATAAGTTCTCAATAATTATAAAATAGTACCAATATAGAATATTTGACTTATCACAACGAAAATCTTTTTCTCCTTTTTAGATGTCCATGCATATTGTCTGTCAATCAAAAAGAAAAAGTTTTATATATTAATCATCAAAAAACATTACACGCAACATTGCGCAACCTTAGTGTGGAGTTGGACAAGATACTACTTAACCCGACCCATTTACTTTCTGACTTGTTGATCCATTAATTTTGTCGTATCAAGCCCATTGACTTTTTGACTTGTTGATCCGTTAATTTTTTTCGTATCAACTAAGTAAAGGAACCATCTTAGATTTTCTTCTACGTCTGCTACCTCTAAAAGACCTTACTTTTTTATTTAGACATTTGTTAGTTCTTAAGGAAGATTGCTAAGAACCACAGAAAGGTCAAAATCCAACCACAGAAAGGTCAAAATCCTCTTCTCACTCTTCATGTCACAAAGGTTTGACTTTTGAGACAGGTTCTTTACCCACTCTTTCAATGTGTTGTTAAAAGATGAAACTGACTGATTTAGGACTCTGGTTTTTTTTATGTTGTTAACAAAAACTTTTCAGTTCTCACAGAACAACGAGATGGTGGCGATTTAGCCCATGCAATTTGCGCCTTGAACATTTTTGGCTCAAATGTGGTAGCAACATCATATATATATATCCAGGTAGTAGGGGATACAAACGCTCTTCCCAAATAGTCCATTCCAAAACTCACATACCATCTATTTGTCAAAATACTTCTACCCACCTTACCGTCATTCATTTTCATTACCTCTTCAACTCTTATTGCAATTACGTTTGATAGTAATAATATTGTTTGGTGGAGTAGGCATGATGAGTCGAATCAACAAATAGTTGCATGTGTTTCATGTTATATATTTTTCGTTGCATTATATTATTTGCTATCATTGTGTTGATTTCTTGTGTTTCTTATCTGATCCTAAGACGTGAATGTTCGATAAAAACCAACAAACCTACGATCCCTGAAAGTTTGTGCGGAATATTGACTCAAAGTAAAACATACGTGTACGTGATTCCAAACGTTACATTGTATTAATTAACGAATGAGTAAAAGAAGAATGTATTAACTAGCATCTCTCTCACCTTTATTTATAGAGATGAGGGGATACAATCCATGTGGAATTAGAATTTCATAGTATCATCGTTGCTTGCTTTGCACATCAAGCCATCATAGTTTAAGTCTAACCCGAACTCTATTTTACTAAGTACAATTAAATCCCTACACATAGACTAATTACACTTTAGCCCACTAAACATTGCTACTATATCATAACAGTGAATGATAACATTGTGAAAATATAGTGTTAGCTTTCTTTCTTTGCAATCTCTTTTGGTTTCTCTTTTGGTCTCTTTTGGATTCTCTTTTGGTTTCTCTTTGCAACTCGATTCTCTTTATGGTTTCTCTTCCTCTCCTTTTAACTCGTGAAAACAAAAAAAGATGTTTCTTATTCTTTCTTTTCTTTTTCGTTCAATAAAAACTCTGGGCGAGGACGTTTTCATCACACTCATTCAAACCAATTGCAAACTTCGTTGAATAATTGAAACGGCCGTAATTTTTTTACACGAAACCACCATAACCGGCGGTTGAGGTCTCTAACCCCAACCGACGATTAAACCACTATGACCTGCACAACTTGATTTTTCTGAAATAGTACTCTTAAACCGTTTCCAAAACCACAAACTAAACATACTTATTATTAAACATAATTCGAATGATACAAAGTAGTTTCAAACATATTTGGACCCATGACATATAAAAATAGGTAGTTTTGGCCTTGTGCCAAACACACCTTTTCTTGCACTTTAATTACAATTATAACTTGAAAACATGACACATTTTAGGAAATCATTTGCATGAACATAAAAGAGTCTTTAGGCATTACGAGTTGTATCAAAGAAGGCATGAAGGGAGATCGTTTACCAATTTCGAGCTTTACCGCCAGTTACCATAAGCCCATTGCCTTAAGCCTTATAATCACCACTTGATGCACCTATATAAAACATGGAATGAAGCTACGTAAGCTATAAGCTTAGTGAGTAAACGAAAGTATGAAAAGTGAAAGATAAAACATAAAACATGGACTGAAGGTTGCTTCATATAACGTGGTCCTTGACTTGTCCATGAGTGATATATAATTACGATATCCACGAAGGATTATGAGTGCCTAAACACAATTCCACCAAGGATATTTTACCCTTTTGCATGGATGCAATCCGGGTTCCTTATTTCATACATGACATGTGTGCATAAAGCACGATTTCCACAAGGAACTATATACATGAAACCACACGGGTCAACATGAGACATGAAATTGTGACCACTTGGATGGACAAGAAAACATGAGTTATGACCTTACGGGTCAACATGGGACTTGAATTCATAATACTTGCATAGCATAACGTGAATAGCATAAACATATCATCAATAGCATAAGCATGGCGTGAATAACATAAAGTCATAAACATGATATTAACAACGTGAATATTAAACATGGAACTTGCACTAACATGGCATATATAACATGAGCATGAAGTTTGGGTGTTTAACACCCTACTTACGCTTTTCCTTGGTTTGTTACTTACTTTATTCCCGATTTAGTGATTCCAAATGCGAGGCTAGTCTCTTGCTCCTATAAACACAACATGAGTATGAAAATCATTACTAGACTAGTGTTTGGAATAATTCATGAACATGGGGGGGGGTTGTTAGATAGTTACTTCCTAGTTACTACTAACCGAAATCCATTCTTTTTATGAATTAACATTATTTCTTGATGTAAAATCTTAATGCTTGTTTATCCATGATCATAATAACATAAATTCTTGCTTTTTCTTGATTCCATGATTAATTCTCAGAACTATCATTCATATACTTGTCATAATTCAATCCTAAATTCATCATAACCCCTCTTATGACCTTGAAGATAAAATCAGCCCTTGTAATAAGAGCAGAGCTAATAGAGTAACTAGTGGGTGCTGGACCACCCCTAATGAGCCCACTTTCAACTCAACTAGTAGACAGATGCCTCTGGGCATTTCTCAAAAGAGTTAGATCTGCCTAATCAATGTAGTAGTTCAACTATTCCTTTGATAGATTTCATTAGTTATATACCCCCATAAGCTAGTTTCTTAATAATATTTGCAACAAGCCTCCCGTATGCCTATTGAAATTTCGAATAACTTAACCAATCAAATACAAGTATACAACATCAAAATAAAATTACTTGTAAATTATTCTTTTTCTAATCTAGCTTAATTTCTAATGATTGTGGTGTTAAGTTGAATCATGCGTTAAAAATATTATAGATTGATTTTTCCAAAAATATTTTTATTGCTATAATTTTTACGTTAATTTCAGTCTCCTTAACTTTAAATCGTAGCTCCGCCCCTCTCTTGTAACACCTCTAACTCCAATTCCAAGCTTAAGTTTAACCCTGAATTGATTATGCTAAAATTATGAGGTAATGATAAATCACCAAACACGCATAAGCTCCTGAGTTTCCACGTGCTAGGGAGGAGGATGACTTTCGTGGAAGGTTATGTGTAAGTTATAAGGGTATTCTTGACTTTTTACATGGTTTGGCCAAGTTAGTCCTCATTACTCAATCCTTTACGTGCAAGGTCCTTATCTTGTTAAGTCTTTTCATGCATGGTCCTTCTAGTTAAAAGATAACTAGGAATTATAATATAAAATAACCTTTAAGCTATATAATATAACTGGGATCATTATTACAAAAATTGGAGTGTTATAATTGTCGATATACAATTCTCAGTGTTTGAATGCATCTTAAGCAACAACAAATGCATGTGTACGTAGTAACAGAATTAAAACTCTGCACATAATTATGAAGAAAACCCAAACCGCATTGAGGATAAAATTTATAAGACTTTTTAGTATTCCGTAATATCCCAAAATTGCTAGAAACATTGACCAAATAATTGATTACACCAACCAAATTTTCTATTTGGTCAGGCTGTCAATTACTCCGTATGATACTTAACTATTAGCTATTATTAGCCGATATAATTGATGAATGGCCCAAGCCCGATCTGTGGGCTTAGGGTACATTAGGGTTTATTGTAATCTATAAATATCGGTTATCAATGAAGGTAAAGACACACAGTTTCAATGTAAATATACGGTCCAACATGGTATCAGAGGGTAACGATCCTCTAAATCCCTAAAAACCCTAATCACCAAAAACCAGCCGTCACTTTAAATCAAACCCATTATTTGCCGTCACTTTTCTTTTAACTTTACAACAAACTCATCCAAAAGTCTCATGCATCAATACTTAAACAAATGCCATTGACGTCACTTTCATGCATCACATACAAATTTCATGCAATAATCTTTATTATCTAAATAACACTTCATGTAAACATAACCATACGTCTACAATGGTGAATAACGCCCCACCCAGGTTTTGATGTGTATTTTTGAGGTGGATCTTTATGTTTTTCTAGGGAAAAACACGCCCCGTTTGTTTGGAAGGTTCTTTGGGGGTTCAAGTTTTAGAACCAACTTTCGTTTTTTTTTTTCTTTCTTTTTCTTTTTCTTTTAATTGTAATTTCCTTTTTGTTTTAGTGTAGGGGATACTTTGGGTTATCCCGTTTGTTTTAGTTGTAGGGGATACTTTGGGTTATCCCATTTCTTTTAGTTGTAGGGGATACTTTGGGTTATCCCATTTTGTCAGGATACTTCGGTTTATCCTGTTTAGTAAGGGATACTTTGGTTTATCCCGTTTGGTCAGGATACTTTGGTTTATCCTGTTTGGTACGGATACTTTGGTTTATCCGCGCTTCCGCTTGCTATCGAATGTCTTCTTCAATAATTACTTTTATTTTATTGTTTATTAGTTTTTAATCTCCAGTCCGAGCTTTCGCGATTTCGCCGCTCGGACTGTGGGGGAGTATTAGCCGATATAATTGATGAATGGCCCAAGCCCGATCTGTGGGCTTAGGGTACATTAGGGTTTATTGTAATCTATAAATATCGGTTATCAATGAAGGTAAAGACACACAGTTTCAATGTAAATATACGGTCCAACAGCTATGCTATATAAAATTGACATCAATTGGCAGGCAAAAGAAAGTGCACCAATGAAATGTCATGCATGCAAAAAATTGACACATTAGGAAAACAACATTAAGAAGACTAAATCAAAGAGTAATGTCACTAAAAATCATGTAAGGTTGGCATTTGGCAATGATGCGTCGATAAACGGAGAGAAGAAACATCACCTTTCATATCTAAATGCTAGAAAACATGTCACACAGACTGACAGTCACAAAGTCAAAATTTTAAGAGTAGCGTTATTGGCTATATCAAGAATCAAATCACCGGCCATTTCCACCAAATGACATATAACACCATTGTATATAAAAGGAAGACAATAAAGACCCATAAGTACGAGTTATGTGAATATGTGATGAATGGTAGAGAACTTGAGATAGTTATTGGGTGCGTAGTTTACAAATCACAACGTAATTATGAGTTATGAAGTTGAGAGGGTTGTCCAAATCATAAACGCAGTTCTTAAAACTATGAAGATGCAAACATAGCTCATGTGAAAAATAGTTAGTTTGTATATATTATCTTTAACTAGATTGAAATAACTAAAATGCCTTTGCTGAAGCGAAAAATATATATGGGGGAAGAAAACAAGAGGTTCTTCGTTGACGCCTAGACTACTTTAGTCATTTCAAATTGTACAGTGACAATATCCAAACCAAAGTATTCTCAAAGATACTGCGCATGCACTTTTAACGTTGTAGGGAGTGCCGCTACGATTCGGATAACCACATGGACAATTTTTGCAATTTACTCTGAAATTGATGTTCACGGAAATAAATTTGTTTCGATTACACATTTTATGAGAAGGTTTTGTTAGAGACGTTATGTATTCGACTTATGGACTTATTGTTGATTAGTAGGCTTAGCCCATGTTTTCTTGTATCTAGAATAATTTTAAGTGATTATATATTTTAATTGATTATTAGTGAAATATCAAGCAATATCATTATTCAATATGGTATCAAGAGCAAAGATCCTATCATAAATATCTCCTAAAAATCTCAGGGTTTCTTCTCCTCTCCCCTCCCCATCAACCGAATCTTCAAAAACCATTGAAACACCAAACCGGCACACTAAGACACAAGACCGACACACTTTCTGTTTTTATAGAAAGCCGGCGCACGATTCTTTAAAACTGGCGCATTGTTGGCATTTTTTAGTGCAAAAATATTTCTCAACTAAAAATCTGCTATAACCCATTTCTGTAAGCAAATACTAAACAAAAACTATACATAACTGTTTGTAAACATATACTTTACTGAAGAAAAGAGTTATAACCATACTTAAACCTGTATGGTTCGGAAATGGGTAAAACGACACTATGCCAAACACCCTTGTAACACATAAACACAACACAAGTTCTATGCTTTGACCTTTCAATTATGCATTTTCCATAAAACAACATAAAAGACTTAAGCGCATTTTTGTAGGTATCAATAGAGGGTTAGAGAATTGCTCTATGCATCCGAGGACCACCGATAGCTAACCAAAACTTCCTTGCCATTTATCTTGGTCTTGCTTAGCTCACCTATATAAAACATGAGAAGAAGCAACGTAAGAACAAGGCTTAGTGAGTAAGCATAGAATAACTAAAAACACGAAGTAAAAGGCATGAACTAGCGTCGCTTCCATTTCACAAAGTCATAACATATACAAATGTGCTATTTAGCTAATAAATTCCACACGGGACATCATATAGGCCTAAATACACAAGGCAAATAAGTGATCTAAGCGTGTATTCACGAAGGTCGTAATTGTTACTCAAACACGATTCTCCATATGGGACATCGTTAGTCCCACTTACAGACATAAGTGCCAATGACGCACTAATACTCCACAAAGGACATCTAAGTTCCATCTATGGAATATAAGTGCCAAATATGTACTAATTACCTACAAAGGTCGTTTGAGTTCCATTTTCAGAACATAAGTGCATAACTTGTCTATATGACCACTGGGGTCATCATGAGTACACGATATACGTATATTTGGCCACGGTGATCACACGAATGCATAGTATGACCACTCGGGTCAACTTAAATTCATGATATACATTTATTTGGCCACCATAATCAACATGAATACATTATTTGTCTGTATGACCACTCAGGTCGCGTGAATACATGTTATACATGTATTTGGCCAGCATAACCAACATGAATCCATAATCTGTCTGTATGACCATTTAGGTCACGTAAATACATGTTATACACGTATTTGGCCATGATAATCAACATGAATACATAATTTGTCTGTATTACCACTCGGGTCATGCGAATACATTTTATACATGTATTTGACCCCCATAATCAACATGAATACATATTCTGTCTGTATGACCACTCGGGTCAAGTAATTACTGAATATGGCTACAATGGTAACATGATACTAAATATGATTTCATGGGTTAACATGATACTGAATATGACCTCACGGGTCAACATGATACATGACTTGCATAATACAACCACACAGGTCAACATGATACTAAATATGCATAATATGACCACACGGGTCATCATTGGCTGAATTTAGGACCACTCGGGTCGACATAGGCATTGATCACATAAATTGCGTAATAACTAATATGTAAGCATATTCACGAACATAAACTTATACTTGCTTAACATAAACTCGTATCATGAGTTATAACATCAAATATTCATCGTATAATATACATGAATAACACAAAGTATATAACTTGACTTACGGGCATATACAAATTCGTATATATGCTTAAACTAGCTTCCGAAAAGGTACCCGACTTACTTTTATCACCTAGTATCACAACATAAACATTGAGGTTCACTTAGAACATGACTTACTTTCATAAGCTAGTGTTTGGGACTAGCTAGGACATAAGGGGGAGTTTAGTTTTGCGAATAGACAAGGGCATAATTTTTACTTCTCATAATTTAACACCACAAGATGGTGTTATATCATCATACTAAGATACCCTTAGCTTTTCAGAACATTATGATGAGACGAAAAATGTTACGTTTTTAGGGGTCGGTTTGAGTCCTAATTCGTATGTTTTTGGTTTGGATTTCACCCAAAGTCGTTTCTTTTCTCATTTTAGGTACTTTTGAAGGGAAAATCACAAAAGAAGCATTTTCGGGCGTTTTCGGAGTGAAAAAGTGCGGAAAACAACAAAAACTCAAAAGACCTTGAAGAT